>JAGKTI010006772.1:0-39495 GCA_018397915.1 Birgus latro | reverse complement strand
TTCATAGTCGGTAAGATAAAGGGGGGTAAACATTCCAAAGGCCCGACCCACTGCACAGACCCAGGTCCAGGCAATGGATCTGGGACCCCTAGCCCACCAGCTTACTAGTGGCTGTGGTAGTGGCCTCGGGGCACCCTGCCAGGACACCTGCAGGGACACCCTCCAAGCGCGGCTTGGCACTGCAACTGCCCCGCCATTATACACCCACTGATAGGGCAGCCTCCTGGGGCGTTACTCCCGGGTTCGGGCCCCTCTCTAATGAGCGGAAGCGGCAGCCTGGGAACCGCAATGCCCTGTACCCTCTAGCACAGGCTCGAGCCCCATCTCGCCCCGGACCCATGATCTGTGCCGGCGGAACCCCAGTCAAGCCTCCCCCCAAAGTCCGCCACTAGGTAGCGGGGGCAAAGTTTTCTGGCCGCATGCCCTTGCTGGCGTCAACCCCTGTAACCATGCATGGAAAAATTAAATAGCAAGCAGGAAATTATGATTAACATTTTCGGTAATTTTTTAACACATGTACAGCATGATGAAAACACGTTAGGCATGAAGTTAGGGTACTTACGAACAAAAAGCGGCCGTCCTGATGTAATAACCCACTCTATCATCTCAGACTCTGACAGGAAGACGTTGCACCTGACACACCTTTCCACTTGAGAATCACCAGCACTTCTCACCAACACTTTCACCAAGGTTTTTTTTTATATAACTGGAATAACATCACTTCACTGCACTGTACACAACAGTAAATTCCCGTGTGGTCTAGTGACGATCCATGGAGCCTTGTGAACTTCTCAGCAGCAGCTTTCAGCTCCGTTCCACGTACCAACACACCAGCAGCACGTTGTTGTCGATACGAAATCAACGTGGAGCGGTCGATGTCTGCATACTTAGGAGTAAACATCACCTTCCTCTGCACGTTTCGTCTGGTCTTCAATGTGAAATCAGCCGTGTACTTCTGTAGTTTATCTCGGGACTTCTTGATATCAAACAAGGTGGAACGAGGGAGGTTGAACTCACGTAAGATGCGCCCTTTTGACCAGCCGGCGTCCACCTTGTCCAATATCTGCCTCTTCTTCTCCAGAGTCAGAACCACTCTTTTCCTCTTCTCAGGAGGCGGGGCCATCATCACACACATGATGAAGAAGGTGAAGAGCAGTATCAAGCACTGTAGGAGGTAGGGTATCACCACAAAAGCAATCACTTCGGCCGCCATTTTCGGAGTTGTTCACGAGGGAGGAGGGGAGTGGGTAATGGCGACCGATAGTGGCGTCACGAGTGTAAACAGAGGGGATCGGCACGCGTGGGAAATTCAAACTGACACGGTCCCAAAAAATCGAAAATTAATCGATTTTTCTCGGATTTTTTTTTCATTTTGGGGGTTGGGCAGCCCAGAATGTCCGGTTAGTGAGTATGTCTGGTTACTGGATGTCCGGATATTAAAGGGATTACTGTGTATTTTATTTTTCTCATGTTTATTACGTGCAGCAACTGACTAGCATAACATGCAGTGGTGCTGGGAGTAATGTTGGCGTCCCTTGTAGTTCTCCACGTGTCACGCATTTTTGTGGTTGCGTGACTCGTTTATTCCTACATTTTTACATGTTTTGTGTGTAGAATGTCGTCTGACAGTGAGCGTGTGGACGACCCAATGCCAGGGCCATCCGGTTTACAGGCCCATGTACCTTACTAATACTACTAGTAATGCCAATTTTCCTCCCATTATTTAAAATGCATCACATGGGTCATTTTTGGCTTGAGATAAGCTTTAAAAAAAAAAAAAAAATGAAGTCGATACCTTGGTTAATAACAAAGTGATTGATGTTTGAAGTGTGGAAAACTTCGAACTCAATTTCTGCAGTTTTTAAAAACTGTCGCTTGTCTGACTACTCCATGCGACACCTCACTTAATGATGGCCAAGGTAAGGCTGCAAAGAAAGTGGGTGAAAAGACAAAGGGGAAGACAGGAGGAAATAGCTCCTGTGAGAAGAGTGGAGAAAATGGCAGAATATAAAAGCATAGTGGAAGAAAGATTGGGAAGGTATGAGTTAGAGCAGATGGAAGGGTTGGAAGATGTAAGTAAGATTTTCACAGAAGAGATAGGTGCAGCATGTGAGGTGGTTCGTGAAATGAGGAGGAGATGCAGGGGTGTGCAAGGGACAGCATGGTGGAATGATGAGGTGAAATGAGCTGTGGAACAAAAGAAGGCATATAGTGAATGGCTAGCGAGCTGAGGTAGGGGAGAAGAGAGAGGTATATGTGAGCTGGAGAAGGGAGGCGAAGAGATTGGTGAAGGAGAGTAAGAAGAAAGTGGATGAAGAGTTTGGAAGGAATCTGAGTGCAAAATGGAGGGAGAGTAAGAAACTGTTTTGGAAGGAGGTATAGAAAGTAAGACAGTGTGAAAGGGGATATAGTAGGGGAGTGAAAGATGGGAATAATAGATTGCTGGTGGAAGAGAGAGAGAGAAATTGAGGAAATGGAAGGAGCATTTTGAGGATTTGTTGAATGTAGAGAGTGAGAGCTCTGCAAGTATATGTAGTTGGGGAATGGCTGGGAGAAGAAGAGGTGAGAGGAGGGAGGAAGAGATCAGTAGGGTAGAAGTAGTGGAAGCAATGAAGAAGATCAAGATGGGAAAGGCCCCAGAAATTGATGGAGTGTGTGGCGAAATGCTGAAGTATGGGGGTGAAATTGTTGTGGAGTGGATATGGGCATTGTGTAGATTGGCCTGGGAACAAGGAAGGGTTCCAGAGGACTGGGAATCAGGTATAACTGTTCGTTTATACAAAGGAAAAGGGAAGAGTTCTAGAGAAGTATGTGTTAACCACAAAGGTATTTGCCTTCTCAGTATGACTGGAAAAATATATGGTAGAATACTTATTGACTGGGTTAGGCATATAACAGGAGCTAGTTGGAGAAGAACAAGGGGGATATAGGAAGGGAAAATGGTGCGTACATCAGACATTTGTTCTAAGATATTTAGTGAAGAAGTATCTAGAGAAGGGAAAGAAAGTGTATGCTGCCTTCATGGACTTGGAGAAAGCTTACGACAGAATAGACAGGCAAGGTATGAGGAAGGTTTTAAGAATATATGGAGTGAAGGGGAAGTTTTTGAGTGCTGTGAAGTATGTACGAGGGTGCTAGGGCTACTGTGTGAGTGGATAGTGAACTGAGTTCTTTGATCTAAATGTGGGACTGAAATGGGGATGTGTGATGTCTCCATGGCTGTTTAATATATACACTTGTACATGGATGGGATTGTAAAGGAGGTGCAAGGTAGGGCAGTGGATGTGGGGGTGGCTCTAATAAATGACGGTGAGGTGTGGAATATTCCGGTGTTGTTGTTTGCTGATGATACAGAGTTGTTGAGTGAAGATGAATGGGAGTTGCAAGGTTTGGTGAATGAATTTGGGACAGTGTGTAAGAAGAGGAATCTGAAAGTCAATGTAAACAAGAGTAAAGTTATGGTGTTTGAGAGAAACGAAGTCACAGAATGTACAGCGAGGTTGGACGGTGAGCAAATGGAGAATGTGAGTGCATTCAAGTACTTGGATAGTGTTATGAGTAAAGATGGAAGTTCTGGGGATGAAATACTTGAAAGGGTACATCAGGGAAGGAAAGCTGTTGGTTCACTGAAAGCGGTGATGAGAAATACAGAGGTGAGTATGGAAGTCAAGAAGTCACTGCATGATAGTATTGTGATCCCTACCCTGATGTATGGAAGCAAGGCATGGACCTTGCTAGAGGGTAACAAGTCAAGAGTGAGAGCAGTGGAAATGAGTTACTTGAGAGGAGCATGTGGAGTGACATGCAGGGACAGGTTGACGAATGAAGAAGTGAAGAAACGTTGTGGGGTGGATGTGGATGTGGTTGAGAAGATTAGGAGAAATACACTGAGGTGGTTTGGACATGTGGAGAGAATGGAGAACGAAAGACTGACTAAGAGGGTGTATGTAGGTGAGGTGGAGGGAGGAAGAGGGAGGGGAAGACTGAGGATAAAGTGGAGGGATGGCGTGGAGAGGTATATGAGAGAGGGGGGAGTGAGCTGGGGGGAGGGTAGGCAAATGGTGGGTGACAGAGTGACTTGGAGGCATTTTGTCTGTGGCCACCCTTTGCGGGATCAGGATGTCAGGCTATAGACAGATAGATAGATGAAAAGAGAGGATAGGATGAAAAATAAACTTGATGAAAACAAATCAAAAACTAGGATGCAAGATGAGCTTATTATGGAAATCAAGGAAGAGCACAGGGGGTGGGAAAAAAAAATGAAGGAGAGGAGAAAAATCAATCTAAAGGAGATTATAGAACAACAGAGGAAAGAAAACCAGGAAAAGGTAGAGAAGGAAGAGGTTAGGGTATGGTACTAAAAAGTAAAGAATCACTGGCAAGAGATGCTGCAGACAGGAAAAAATGCATGATTATCTCGGGTTTGAAAGAAAAACCTATGGCAGTGAGGTCAGAAAGAAAAGGGAAGAACTGAAAAGGGCGAAGGAAATAGTGTCAATAGTTATGGAAGGAAATGACGAAGCTGAAGAGGAGATCAAGGAAGTGTTTAGGCTGGGAAAATATGTGGAGGAAGGGGCAGGCCCACTAAAAGTAAAATTTCAATCTCAGGTCAGTTTCATTTCGTTTCGTTTTTGAAGGCTCCAACATGCTTGCATGCGTCAGCCTTGGTCACCTAATGGCGGCTCTCCATGCTGCTCGATCCCTGGCAGCCTCCCTGTTCAGTCCCTTAACCCTTAAGTCACACTTAATGGCCTCGTCCCATGTCTTTCTCGGTCTACCCCTCCCTCAATATTAACACTACTCACCCTCTGTACCCAATTATCATCCCCCATTCTCTCCACATGACCAAACCACCTCAGCCTACCTCTCCTCATCACAACACCAATACACTCCAGTCCCATCCTACCTCTCCTCATCACAACACCAATACACTCCAGTCCCATCCTACCTCTCNGTAAACCCAGCCCCCCCAGGCCTTGCACGCAGGGACGCACTGCACATCCACATAATCATTGTCATTTCTGTACGTTTAAACCTGCGAATATCCTCTTCCTTTACTGCCCAGGTCTCACTACCATACAGCATCACACTCCTAACACAAGCTGCATACAAAGACCCCTTAGCATGTAAGGAGAGTCCTCTCAGTGTCAAGAGAGGCAACATCTCCCTGAACTTCTTCCAACCACTTCTTACCCTAGCAACTGAGCTAACTCCAGCCCCACCTCCGGCACATAACAAGTCTCCCAAATAATAAAACTCCTCCACACACTCAAGAGACTCACTTGCAAGTTCAACCCTCTCACGCCTAACAATCTCCACCTGCTCTCCCTGACACGCCGAACACATGAAATCAGCATTATCTCGCAGTCTACCTCTAATACCACTGCATCTCTTGTGCACCCATTTATCACAAACACTACACAAGATGGAATTACTTCCCACACCCTTGTGGCAAACTGCACATGGCCACTCTCCCTCTCCTCTGATTGTACTGCCAACAACCCTAGAAATCATCACTTTTGTTTTATCTGCATTTACCCTTAAGCCCTTGTACCCCATACCATCTCTCCACTTCTTAAATCTTTCCTCCGCTTCCTTTTCATTCTCCGCAATCAACACCAAATCATCAGCATACAACATCTCCCATGGAAGTCCATCTCTGAAGTCACATGAGAGGGCTTGAAGCACCATGATAAACAACAAGGGACTCAAAACTGACCCCTGATGCACACCAACATTCATGGAAAACTCATCATTCAAAACTCCATTCACTCTTACCTGGGTGCAAGCACCCACGTACATGGCCATAACCACCCTAACCAGCCAGTCTTCCAACCCTAGCTTTCTCATTGCCCACTTCACCACCTCTCTAGGGACTCTGTCAAAGGCCTTTTCCAAATCAACAAAAACAAAATACAATTCCATTTTCTTTCCAATAAATTTTTCCTGAAGCTGTCAAACAATGAATATGATATCAGTGGTCCCTCTGCCTAGCATAAACCCAAACTGCATCTCATCGATATTCACTCTTTCTCTAATCATACCTTCTAGAACTCTCTCCATTGCTTTCATTATCTGATCTAAGAGCTTTATACCTCTGTAATTTCCCCTCTCCAAGGCATCACCCTTCCCTTTGTACACATTTACAATTACACTCTTCAGCCAATCATCTGGGACAACACACTCATATATAATCCTACTTATCAGATCAGCGACTAACCTCACCCCAGTATCTCCTGAGGCCTTCAACATTTCAGCAGTCAACCCAGACACACCTGCCGCCTTCCCCACCCGCATCCTGCCTATTGCCTCACTTACAGTAGCAGTGTCACTCAAAGGCCAAGGGCCAAACACTGGATCAGCTGGCTCCAAACCTTCTCTATCCCAATCAAACTCCTCATTCAACAGCCGGCTATAATGCTCTCTCCATGCATCTTTAATATCCTCACTGTTCACCACTACCCTTCCATCAACATTCTTCACACACTGCTCACCTACAATGTCCCGATTATCCCTCTTCACCTGATCTGCCACCCTAAAAATCACATTTTTCCTTTCTCCATGATTTAGATTATCAAGTAAAAGTCTCTGTGACTCAGACTTTGCCCTGTATACCTCTCTTCTAGCCCTGCGCTTTGCAGCCAAGTACTCCTCCCTGTTACCACCCTTCTTCCATTCCCGGAAAAGCCTTCTTTTCTCCTTAACTGCAGCTTCTACACCCTCATCCCACCACCAAGTTACTTTATGTCTTGGTGGGCCTCTTGTCCAACCGCATGTTGCATCGGTAACTCTCAAGAGGTTGTTCTCTATACCGTTCATTAATGCCTCTATCTACGGCTTCCTGTTCAGCCACCACTCTCCTCATCTAACTATAAAAGGCATCCCTTACTGATTGGTTTCCCAGCTTCCATATTTTCCTCCTAGGTACATATGTCCTCCTTCTCATCACTCGTTCCTTAAGCACCATGTCACAAATCAACAGTTTGTGCTGCTGCACACACTCCTCGCTTCCTATAACTTTAACATCCCTCACTAATCTCCTATCAACCCTCCTGGCCAGAAAATAATCTATCTGACTACTATTTCCTCCGGACTCGTACGTAATCAACCGGCTCATTCTTTTCCTAAAATGTGTGTTGCATACAATCATGTCCATAGCCTCCACAAACTCAAGTATTCTTTCCCCTTCTGCATTCCTCACACCATATGCACATTCCCCATGGACTCCTTCATAACCATGAGCTGCTTCACCCACATGACCATTTAAATCCCCTCCCAGAACCACTACCTCATCATCACCCATACCACTTACTACACGTATTAAATCATCCCAAAATCTATCCTTCTCTGCGTCATCCAATCCTACCTGTGGAGCATATGCCGATATAACTGAAATCATTTTCCGCCCAATCAAAATTTTCACTACTAATATCCAATCACTTACTCTCAAAACATTCATGACATATTCCACCCATTTCTCCGCAACCAACACACCCACACCCCCATATCTGTCAGTTCCCCACTGCTAAAACAACTTATAGTAGCAATCCTTCCCAACAATCTTTCTGGCTGATCCACCCCTGTACCGGACTTCCTGCAAACATGCCACATCCACCCACCTCCTACTGAATGCCTCAACGACTTTCCCCGCTCTTCCTCTCAAACTTCCCACAGTCCACGAACCCACCCTAAACCCCCTGGGTGATTTGCTGTCCTCAGGCTTGCTTTGATGCTTGTACTTGTAGTTCATAGTCAGTAAGATAAAGGGGGGGTAAACATTCCAAAGGCCTGACCCACTGCACAGTTCCAGGACCAGGCAATAGATCTGGGACCCCTAGCTCACCAGCCTACCAGTGGCTGTGGTAGTGGCTTCGGGGCACCCTGCCAGGACAGCTGCAGGGACACCCTCTAAGCGCGGCTTGGCACTGCAACTGCCCCGCCATTATACACCCACTGATAGGGCAGCCTCCAGGGGCGCTACTCCCAGGTTCGGGCCCCTCCCTATTGAGCGAAAGCGGCAGCCTGGGAACCACAATGCCCTGTACCCTCTAGCACAGGTTCAAGCCCCATCTCGCCCCAGACCCATGATCTATGCCGGCGGAACCCCCGTCACGCCTCTCCCCAAAGTCTGCTATTAGGTAGCGGAGGCAAAGTTTTCTGGCCGCATACCCTTGCTGGTACGTCAACCCCTGTAACGTAGTGGGATACGTTGTGTAATATGTAAAGCGCATGTGGTGTAGTGCATAGGATAGTTAGAGGAAATGTTTGGGAGAGTATGCTGGTCTACTCTCCATGTTACTGTCACACTGAAAAGGTCAGCAAAGGGGGATGGTTAGGTAGCTAGTGAAACAGGAGCTCCAGCTCTCCCTATCACCAGCATTCCCATTCCCCTCGGGAGTACCACCCTGTTCGGCCCATGCTACAGCCTCCTCCTAACAGTAAATTAAAGAATCAACGAGACTTGGAAATCAACAGATAAGGAGGGATTAAAAAAAAAAAATGGATAAGGAAAGATGCTAATGAGGGAGAGCTAAAATAAAGGAACTTGTTCAGGAAACTAATGAAAAAAATGGCCAAAACAAAAAGGAAGAGAAGACAGTTATCGGAAAGTCATTGATCAGAAGTTGAGGAAGTGGTACTGAAAGAGAGAGGGAGAGAGAAGGATAGAATTAAAAAACAATTGAAAAAGACCGACAGTGGCATACGCTAATCTAGATGGTATCATCTCAGCAAGGCTAGAAACAGATGATTTCTTGGGGATACATGAGCCAGACATTATGTGCTTTGTACAGACCCAGCTAAGAGAGAATACTGAAATCCAAATGGGAGAAAGGAAATACAAACTAAGAAGATAGAGAAAAGAAAAAACAGGAGGAGGGGTGATGATAGCAGCAAAAAACAGCCTAACTGTGGATAGTGTGAACTGGGAGAAGGTATGGCTGAGGTGATAAACATGGTAATAGAAACCTGAGGGAAATGCATGAGAGACATTGCAGTAGCATGCCCCTCCGAGATAAGGGTATCGAATGAGGAGGAATATCAGGAGATGTTGTTGGACATGGTTAGATACCTACAGAAGTGATTGAGAAAAGCAAAAACATAATCCTGATGGGTGACTTTACTTGTAATGAGGTAAACTGGGAGGAGTGTGACTCAGGAAGTAGTGAAGATTCATGGGGCAGTATTTTGTTACATAAAGCAATGGATAATGTAATGACTGAGTGGTTCAAAGAAAAGATTTAGAGGCAATGACACACCATCATGAATATATTTAATTCTAACCAAAGAACCTGATGCAACTGAATCTCTGAATTATCTGTGTCCGATAGGAAAAAGTGATCATATAGTAATAGAGTTCCAAACGACAGAATGAAATGGGGAGACGAGATGAACTATACAGGCATGGAAGATACAACTTTGGGAAAGCAAACTTTACAGGATCAAGAAATTTTTTTGAAGAAGCAGATTGGCATGAATTCAGAAAAACGAGAGATACAGAAAAAATGGGACATCTTTCTAGACTTCTATAATAGGGGTGTAGATAAGTACATGCCAAAAGTTTGTGGGAATGAGATTTTTTTTTTTTTTTTTTTTTTAATGCAAGGAAGTAGGAACCAAAGGCCAGGGCCCGCATACTGTTCCTTCCAAGAAAAAGTAAAAACAATACAAAAGAGAGCCAAATTCAAGATCCAATCATTTTGAGATGCCTAGACACACTGCGTTTGAAAGACTGGAGATCATAGGAAGCAGGGAATACAGACAGAGGGAGACAGTTCCAGAGTTGACCAGTTGCATAAATGAAGGACTGGGAGTAACGGTTAACTCTTGCATTAGAGAGCTGGACAGAAAAGGGATGAGAGTTTGTTGCTAGACGGGTACTACGTGCCCATCGTAGAGGTGGAGGGATGCAAGCACACAATTCAGAGGAACAGTGACCATTGAAGTAGCGATGGAAGAGAGATAAAGAAGCAACAGTGCAGCGAAGAGACAAAGGTTGAAGGGAATCAGTAAGAGGAGTAGAGTTAATGAGACGAAAAGCCTTTGACTCCACCCTATTGAGAAGAACTACATGTGGGGAGCCTCCCCACACATGAGAGTTGTACTCCATACACGGGCGAATAAAACCCGTGTACAAGGTCAACATCTGTGCAGGGGTAAAGAAAGTTCGGAGTCGGCCCAGCACACCTAATCTCTTGGAAGCAGATTTCATAAGAGATGTAATATGTTCTTTCCAAGACAAATCCCGAGAGAATGAAACCCCTAGCATGTTCAAGGATGATGCAGGACTGAACTGGACATTATTAAACATTAGTGGGTAATCCTGAGGAAGATTTGTCAGGTTGATAAGTGTAAGAACTGAGTTTTTGATGCATTAAAAATAACAAGATTATTTTTACCCCAATCAGAGATATGAGCCAAGTCAGACATTAGGTGTGCCATAGCCTCATCCCTTGTTTACTGAAGTAACTGCTGAGATGGACGTTGCGGAAATCGAATGGAAAGGTGAAGGGTGGAATCATCAGCATATGAGTGAATAGGGTTAGATGTACAGCTTAGAAGGTCATTAATGAATAAAAGAAAGAGAGTTGGTGATAGGACAGAGCCCTGAGGAACACCACTGTTGATAGGTCTAGGAGAAGAACGATGGCCGTCTACAACAGCAGCTATAGAACAACCAGAAAGGAAGCTAGAGATGAAGGCACAGAAAGAAGGATAGAAACCGTAGGAGGGCAGTTTGCAAATCAAAGATTTATTCCAGACTCGATCGAAAGCCTTTGAGATGTCAAGTGCAATGGCAAAGCTTTTGCCAAAGTCCCGAAAGGAGGATGACCAGGAGTATGAAAGGTAGGTGAGAAGGTCGCCAGTGGAGCGTCCCTGACGGAACCCATACTGACGATCAGAAAGAAGGTTGTGACAGGAAAGATGCTTTAAAATTTTTCTGTTAAGAACTGATTCAAAAACTTTTGAGACACAGGATGTTAAAGCAACTGGACGACAGTTAGAGGGTTGGGAATGGTCACCCTTCTTTGGGACTGGCTGAATGAGAGCAACCTTCCAGCAAGAAGGAAAGGTACAAGTTGAGAGACAAAGGCGAAAGAGTTTACCTAGGCAGGGTGTAAGCACAGAAGCACAGTTCTTGAGGACAACAGGAGGGACTCCATCAGGCCCATATGCCTTGTTAATACTGAGGCCAGTCATGGCAGAAATACATCAGCTGAAGAAATTTTAATGCCAGTCATGAGGAAGTCTGAGGGGGGAAGTGATGGGGGAACAGCACCGGAATCGTCTAAGGTAGAATTGGAGGAGAAAGTCTGAGCAAAGAGATCTGCTTTATCAGTAGAAGAAATAGCTACAGAGCCATCAGAGTAGAAAAGAGGAGGGAAGGATGATGAGGTAAAGTTGTTAGAAAGGTTTTTGGCAAGGTGCCAAAAGGAGAGAGAAGAATTCGAGTTGGAGAGTTGGGAAGATTTAGCACGGATGAAATTATTTTTAGCAGAGCGAAGAACAGACTTAACACGATTCCGGTCAGAAATATAAAAAAGATGTGATTCAGGGGTATGTTGGCTCCGGTACCTTCCAAAGGCCCTCTCTCTGTTGCAGACAGCATTAGAACAAGCGTGATTAAACCAAGGCTTTCTTGCATTAGTCAGAGGATATGAAAAAGGAATGTATGCTTCCATGCCCGAGAGAATAACCTCCGTAATGAACAGGGCACACTCAGACGACTCCCAGCCATGGAAGCAATAATCATTCCAAGGAAAATCAAAGAAGTACTGCCTGAGGGCCTCCTAATCTGCAGCTCCAAAGTGCCACAGGCGGCGTTTCTTTGGAGGGTCCACAGGCTGTACTGGAGCAATAGGACAGGTTAAGGTATTAAGGTTATGATCGGAGAAGCCCAACAGAGAGAAAAGATTAACAGTGTAAGCAGAAGGATTAGTTGTTAGGAAAAGGTCAAGTATGTTGGAACTCTCTCCAAGGCAGTCAGGGATACGGGTAGGGTGCTGTACAAGCTGCTCTAGGTCATTAAGGATAGAAAAGATGTAGGCTTGTTCACCAGGTGGATCAGTGACAGGAGAGGAGAACCAAAGATGGTGGTGAACATTGAAATCTCCTAAAATGGAGATTTCAGAGAAAGGAGAAATGGATAGAATGTGTTCCATCGTAGAAGTAAGATAGTCAAAGAACTTTTGATAGTCAGTAAAATTAGGAGATAAGTAAACAGCACAGATATACGACTGGTTCAACAAAAGGTGTATAACAAGAAAAAAGACAGGGATATGGCATGGAACAAATGGAGAAAGAGAGGTAATGATAGAACATTCATCCATCCATCAGCCAATCCTATGTTGCCCCATGAGGAGCGTAGAAGCCTGGGGCTAGGCAAATTGATCTTGACATTTAATATTAGAGTGACCTGCGTCACTCATCCCTGAGTAACATTACGTGAGCAATAAACCCCAACCATTCCTTGGATATAAACCTTCACAGGCTCAATCCGACTGGAGCGTCTTAATTTCTCACTAAACCACCAACCACCCAGCATATTAATGGTTTCCTGGTGTACAGGAAACCAATTAGCTTGTCACTCAGTGTATAGTAACCCATTGGCAGAAAGAAGAGGAACAAATGAAGGAAAGAAAGACAGAAGAGGGAGTGTAGTCACCAGTAGGCAAAAGGAAGAGGAATGAATGAAGGAAAGAAAGACATAAGAGGAAGGAGGGATGAGAGGAAAGGGCAGAAACCTATAGCAGCACTACATCGAGTGAGTGGATGGTGAGCGCCCCCACCCACCACAAATGATAGAACAAAGGAAGAATATAAAAGAACTAGAAATGAAAATACATGAATATGTAGAGAGGAAGAAAGGAACTTTGAAAAAGGTATAATTGACAAATGTAAGGATGAGCCTAAATTGTTCCAGAGGTTGTGGTAATGGCAAACTGAAACAAAAGGAAGGGTTCAATAAGCTGAAAGCAGAAGGAAATGTCTATAAAGATGCGGTTATGCAAGCTGAACTAATGAATAAATGCTTCCAATCAGTCTTCGAAAGAGAAAGTGATTCTGTGGAGGAGGAGGAGGGAGCGACTAGAAACGTAGTGTTAAAAGAAGTCAAAGTTAAGTGCACGAAGTGTACAAATTACTGGAAACTCAAGATGTGAGAAAGGCCCCAGGACCAGACGAGATCTCTAACTGGATACTAAAGGAATGCAGAGAACAAATGGCGGATAAGATTCATGGTTTAATTGTGTGTTCTCTGGAAGAAGGGAAAGTGACTCGGGACTGGAAAAGGGCCAATATGGTACCAATTTATAAGGGAGGGAACAAGGAAGATCCCCTGAATTATAGACCAGTGTCCCTGACCAGCACGGTCACAATAATGTGGAAGAGAATCCTGAAAGACAGATGGATACAATATCTGGAGATGGGCATGTTGCCAGAAAGTCAGTTTAGATTCAGAAGTGGTAGGTCGTATGTTTCCAACTTGTTGAACTTCTACTTAAGAGTGACTGACATGCTACAGGAAAGAGACAGTTGGGTGAACTGTGTGTATTTATATCTGGAGAAAGCTTTTGACAAAGTACCCCACAAGCAATTAATGAGGAAAATGAAGCACATAGGAGGACTGAAGGGGAACCTCTTGCAGTGGATGAGAGACCTCTTGAGAGAGAGACAAATGAAGACAGTAATAAAGGACAGGATGTCTCGATGGAGGCAGGTAACAAGTGGAGTCCCACCGGGCTCGGTGTTAGCGATCTTAATGTTCCTGATTTATGTAAACAATATGGTAGATGGAATGAACAGCTATGCAAGTCTGTTTGCTCACGCTGCAAAGATCTTGAGGAGAGTAAAAGCTGAAGAAGACTGTAAAATGCTGCAGAAGGACTTGGATAGGATTCACGATTGGAGCCGGATGTGGAAAATGAATTCAATGCAAAAAAAAAAAATGTAAAATATTGGAAATGGGTAAACTCACTCGATTTATGCTGCTCTCGGGTATCTTCTCTTTCCTCTCCTCCATCCTTCTTTCCTTCCATCCTCTTCTGTCTTTCTTTCCTTCATTCTTTCCTTGTCCTTCTGCCTACAGGTGACTTTACACTCTCTCTTCTGACTTTCTTTCCTTCATCCTTCCCTCTTCCTTCTGCCTGTGGGTGACTCTACACTGAGTGACAAGCCAAATGTTTTCCTGTACATCAGGAAACCATTTACTACACTGGGTTGTAATCATATAACCATATTTTAACACCTGGTGGTTTAATGGGTAATTACGGTGCTCCAATCGGATTAAACCGGTGAAGGTTTATATCTAAGGGGTGGTTGGGGTTTATTGCTCATGTAATGCCACCCAGGGATGAGTGAGGCTGGTCCCTCTCAACATAAATGTCAGGACCAACTTGCCTAGCGCCGGGCTCCTACACTTCTCATGGGACACCGTAGGATTGGAAGATGATGATGATGGTAAAAGTACCAAGAGACCATCACATAATTATCTGATGGATAATGAACCACTCACAAAAGTGAGAGAAGAGAAGGACTTGGGAGTGCTGGCCCAGAATAATTTGTCACCCGAAAAACACATTAACAAAATAGTTAGTGAGACGTATAATCTCGACTAACATAACAGCAGCATTTCATTACATGGATGAGGGGATGTTGAATAAATTGATAATGGCCATAATCCGCCCCAGGTTGCAATATGCGGCAGATATAAACAAGCTCAAGAGAATACAAAGAACAGCAACCAAGATGGCCCCTAGCCTGGCAGATCTGTCGTACAGGGAAAGGCTGGAAAAGCTAGATCTGCTTTCCTTAGAAAGAGAGATAGGGGCAACATGATTGCAGTGTTCAGGGCCATGAACTGAAAGAGAAGATCTGTTTGTATGGAATGGGAGAGGAACAAGAGGACACGGAATGAAAATGAAACGGCCGAGCTGCTTGAAGAATATCAAGAAATATATTTGCCATATAGATGCCTGGCCAAACAAATAGTCCAGCCTAAAAATGCAAAACGAGTTTAAAGCAAAATTTGACATATTGGGAAACAGAGATGGGACTCCACGAGCGTAGCTTATTCCCTGTAATCACAACTAGGTAAATACACACAGACATGGGAGACAAGCAGGGGTGGGGGAGGGTGGAGAGATGGGGAGAGAGACAACCACACCTGTGGGAGGGAGACATAGCTGAGAGTGGCAGGAGATGGAGGAGGGACCAGGGGGAGGAGGGAGAAGAGAGGGGATGGAGGGAGGACTGGGAGGGCCTATTGCACCACCACATATGCGTTCAGACGCACTCTTTTCAACCCTCGGGAAGGGTCGAGTGTTCAAACTAGTGAACTGACAGTCATTCGGATTGTGGGAATGTTCCCCCATTTCTTTTGTTCGGTCAAATGAATCATTGGTTAGTGATGCACCGATTCTCGGGGTATGCCTGTACTTTCTTGTCTTGCCCTTACCTGTACATTACACAACACTACAAGCTTTGTTCAGTTATTTCAGCATCCCTTCATCTTTTGTCATTACTTAGGTACTGGAATATACCAGTTTACATACAGTGGGGTCTCCCAATTGTGGATGTATAAAATGTACCCATGTCAATGTAACATTTACCCATGTCAATGTGCCTATTCAAATGTGCCGCGCAGTCGCCGTCATGCTATGCGCCTGCGCGAGCAGGGAGAGAGCTTCTTCCACTTCGAGGCATGTGTGCGCCTCACCTCATCTCTTCACTTCCTTATCTATCTCCTAGGGAAATAAAGATTCTACAGCAGGAAGACTACCTATTCTTCAACCCTGTGATTGCCCCCCATTGCATGCAGGACTTCAATCAACACCAATATGGGGCATCTGAATATGAGCAACTCCTAATATGCGAACTCGACTCAGGAAAATACACTGAGGTGGTTTGGCCATGTGCAGAGGATGGAAGGTTAGAGACTAACAAGGAGAGTGTATGTGAGTGAGGTGGAGGGGGAGAAAGGAAGGGAGAGGCCAAGGATGAGATGAAGGGATGGAATGGAGAGGTATATCAAAGAGGGGGGTATGAGCTTGGAGCAGGGCAGTGAAATGGAGGGGGACTGGAAGACACGGAGGCGATTTGTTTGTGGCCACCCCTTACGGGATTGGGGTATCTGGAAATAGACAGATAGATATATAGACTCAGGAAGAAAAAAAAAAACATGTGAAATGTAGTTCTAAAATGTGAATCCGTCATCTGAAAGCTAGGTAGAAACAGTGTTCCCACTCAAAATGGTAGTATCCGAAGCCACCACCAGATGGCTGATCGGGGTCCTGCCCATTCCCTCCCTCAAAGCATCTCTGAAGTCTCAAGACTCTCAACCAGTATCTGCCTATGCCGCACTCGTGTATTGTGATGTTTTTAGCACTGTACAAGACCCGCTCTTGTTCACCTGTTACATCATGGCCACACTGCTTCAGTCCAAGAATAATAGGATCACTCTGGGGCTGAAAATGAAAGTTATAGAACTGAAACACTGAACATGAACTTGGATTAGGTGCATCAAGAGTGAGGAATAATCTCAAGAACAAGGTGCAGATTTTACAGACCGTTAAGACTTATGGAGGCCAGCACGTGGACAGATGCAGCAAGGCTGCTAATCCTGCAATTACACAAATGGAGCACTACCTAAGAAACTACATTCCCAATTCTATTATCTTTCTTTGACCTAAGTCTTTCTTAAAATGATAGTCAACAGCGGGGAAGTACTGTAAATGACAAAGACAGGGTGAGGTGTTGACCATTAAAATTTATTTCCATTGATTCAATGGTTTCTGATACACAAAATTTCAAATAAGTGGCGCATTTTCTTTACCATACTCTCGCATACTGAGCATCCCCACTATACATACATATATACAAATGCACACACACACAAACACACACAGTATCACAATATTATCATGCAGTGACTTTCTCACTTCCATGCTCAATTCCATATATCGTATCGCTGCTTTCAAAGAACCAGCAATCTTTCTTCCTTGTTGTACCCTTTCAAGCATTTCACCCTCCAAACTTAAATCCTTACTCATCACACTATGCAACTACTTAAATGCATTCACATTATACATTTCCTCATCATCCAACCTCACTGTATGTTCAGTGACTTCACTTCTCTCGAAGGCCATAACTATACTCTTCCCTACATTTACCTTCACTCAGTTTCTTACACACACTCCCAAACTCAATCACCGAGCCATGCAGTTTCCCTTCATCTTCAGTTAACAACACAGTATCTTCTGCAAACAACAGTACAGGAAGTTTCCAAATGCTGCTCTGGTTCATTAGGGTCACTCCAACATCCACTGCCCTACCCTGTCCCTCATTTATAGCCCCATCCATATAAAGATTGAATAACCATGGAGACATAACACATCCCTGTCTCAATCCAACATTCAAATAGAAAAAATCACTTAGTTCACTATCGACACACACTGCAGCCTTAGCACTCTCATACATACTCTTCACAGCAATCAACAACTTCCCATTTGCTCCATAAATTCTGAATACTTTCCACATTCCTTGTCTATCCACTCTGTCATATGCTTTTTCCAAATCCATGAAGGCTGCAAAACACTTTTTTCCCTTCTCTAGGGACTTCACTAACGACCTAAGGATGAATATCTGATCTACACATCTTTCCCTTCTAAACCCTCCCTGTTCTCCAACTAAATCTTCTGCTACTTCCCTAACTCTATCAATAAGTATCCTACCATATACTTTTCCTATTACAGTATACTAAGAAAACAAATGCCCCTGTAATTACCACACACATCTTTTTCCTTTTTTCCTTTGTACAGGGGAGTAATTATACCTGACTTCCAACCTCTTTCCAACCTCCAGGACTTTAACAGCCTCACGGGCAAATCTGCACATCGTCCATATCCATTCTACTACTCTCCCTCCTCGATGCTTTGCATTTCACCACACACTCCATCAATTCCTGGGGCTTTCCCCAGTTTGACTTTCTTCATTGCTTCCACTACATCTACCCTACTGATCTCTTCCTCCCTTCTCTCCTCCCTACTTCTCCCAGCCATTCCCCAGCCACTAATACTCACATTACTTTCATTCTCTATGCTTAAAACTTCCATAAAGAGTTCACTGCATCTGCTCACTTTTTCTCCCTTCTCCACCAACAATCTACCATTTCTATCTTTCGCTCCCCCGCTAACTTCTTTACCACCCTGTGTAACCTGTCCCGTCCCGTCAACGTACGATGCACGTCACAACTTTTTTTCATGCTGAGACCCGACGACGTGCGTCGTACATTATGCAATTGAAAGGCCCGTTGTTTGCACATTTTTCATGTTTCACGGGAGATTTTGGGTAGGCATATGTGTGAAACTTTCCTTTACTCCCAGCAAGGCGGCGACACTGCCTGACCCTGTGTAACCCGCCCCCTCGGGGGATGCGCCATTTTCTCGCAACTCACCTGTTAGCAGTGACCTGGCCAGTAAAGACACGTAGCACCACAGTCTCTCCGACAATGAAATTCAAGGTGAAAGTGATTCCCGATGTGGAGGACAAAGATTACGTGGCACCAAAGTTAGTAATGAACACAAGTAATGAGGAGGTAACGTCACCAAGGTAGGTGCAGTATGTTCATGTGTTTGGTGAGTGAACAAAGGTTATATCACCTATATTATTGTGTGAAAACCAATATACTCATGTACTTCATATAAATTTGTACCAAATAAATAAATAATTACCAATTCTGAGTGTTTGGTGAGTGAACAACGGTTATATCACCTATATTATTGTGTGAAAACCAATATACTCGTGTACTTCATATAAATTTGTACCAAATAAATAAATAATTACCAATTCTGAGTGGTTTTCGATAAGTTTCCCTCGCATAGGGAGTGTCTTTTATGAAGCACGGCATCATAGAAAGCGGTAGCCAGGTGAGGGGCCTCTCACCTATTTAGAGCGTTTTTAACTTCAGGTAAGCACTTTCTCGCAGAATTTTCGATGTTTCTCGCCAAAAGTGGAGGTTTGAGGGGGGGGGATCGAAAGTTGGTCAGGTTCTGGGGGTGGGTTGGGTAAAAAAGTGGTTGGTATGGGCCGGGTTAACTCTCTTGATATCCTTCCAGAACCTTTTCTTACATTCCCTCCACTTTACACTCAAATTCCTTACAAATTCCTCATCCACTCTCTTCTTACTCTCTTACAAATCTTTTAGCCTCTCTCTTCATATAACTCTCCCTTTTGTCTCTCAACTTCCTCCATGACCGTACTTCCCATCCATTCACTATATGCACTCTTTTGTGCCACAGCCTCTCTCACTCTTCATTCCAACATGCTGTTCCTTGTAACCCCTTTCACCTTCTCTTCATCCCACACACCACCTCATATGCTGCACAGATTTCTTCTGTGAATATCTTGTACACACCTTCCACCTCCACCCATCTGCTCCAAATCATATTTACCCAATCGCTCCTCCACTTCTCTTTAATATTCTGCCTTTTTTCCATTCTCTTGCAACCTTTCTACCCTCACTGTATGGACTAATTCCTCCTGTCCTTCCCACCTCGTAGTCCTCCACTGCACTCGAACTTTGACTTTCACCACCACCGAGTGGTAACCAAAAAGTCCACTCTCCCAACCTCTGTATGCTCTTGCATCGATTACATACAGCGCTTTCTTATTCTGTCATCCACACACACATAATCAATCACTGCCTTCCTTTCATTCAGTTCACCGTCAATCCTTCTCATTGCTCGCCACGTATACCTGTGGATCATTCTGTTCCTAAAGAGGCTACTGGCTATCACCAACCCCTTTCCCACACAAATGTCGACTACAGCACTGCTATTTTCGTCCACTTCTGCAGGCACACCCCACTCACCAACTGCTCCATCCACCTTCGCATTCCTTACTTTCCATTCATATATCCATTCTAGAACATTCTCTCATTTCTCTCAAAATTTTCCAAGCACACTTTCACATTTGCCCAGAACTCTTCTTTCTCTCTACTTGCACAATCTTGCATTTGTGCATACACACACACAATCGCCCACATTTGTATTCCTATCAATCTTACACACACACAATCCTTGAACCAACTGATCCATACTCTCTTGTATTCTCTTCCATCTCTTGCGCACAGAAATACATACACCCTCTTTTGCCCTTTCATTCTCACCTACTCCCGCACATATACCCCATCCATACTCCCACTCTCTCACTTCTCGATTTTGTCTCAGTTAATCAACATCTGTCCAATTTTGCACCCTCAAGCACCTGTACAATCTCTTCCTCTTTCACCTCATCATTCGCAACTCTTACATTCCATGTTGCAATCCGTATCATGCCCTTTGTCCGGTCAAAGTTAAATTCTCATTAGTTTTGACAAGACTGTATTATATATGTATACTGTATACAGGCATACCCCAATTTAATTATAAAATTGGTTAAGTAAAGACTCACCGCTAGGTGGGGTTTTGTATCTCGGGGTAGATTTAACATGTAAAGAATGGGGATATGTTTCTGAGCCTTGGGTTTCCTCCCCAACCAAATCCTAAACCCACCCAAATGAGTCCAAAAACAACTTTCTAGCTAACCAAAAACCCCAAATAGCTTTAAAACAAGCTAAATTATGCCTAAAAGCAGTTTATAAATCACCTAAACCCAAGTATAAAATCTGAAAATAATAAAAAATAAAATCTGAAAATAATAAAAAATGTCTGGAAAAAATCAAACTTAATAAACTGTACCCCAAATTGACAATGTTTACCCCATCTATGACTAAAACACATTAATCTAAATCTAAAAACAGTTTATAAATCAGCCTAAACACAAAATTTAAGTATAAAATATCAAAACAAAAACAAAACCCACTGTTATACAGGAGTTTGGCCATCATTCGGTGGGGTAGGGTGGTATTTCTACCCCCTTTGCTATGCTGCGGTATTGCATCTAGAGGTATCGTATCTTGGGGTCTGCCTGTATATGTGTACCAGTGTATAAATACAGTAAACTCCTGATTATCTGTATCGGCACTACCCAGCATACGACATTATCTGGCTGAATTAACCAATGGCATCCGGCATTTAATTCCGCCAACTCTTCCCCCAGCCGGGAATTTCTGGAAAGTCACCATTCCCCCCCCCCCCCCAAAAAAAAAAAAATCTGTTAATACTTAGCCAAAAATAAAAAACTAAGTGTCACACTACTCACCAATCCTTTGACTTCAGGCTGATGGCCTCAGATTGTCCGGGTAGTGCGCAGAGTCAGACAGCCTTTGGAAGTAGGGCAAGTTTTGGTGTTTTTTGTGGCTGTGTATGTATGTGTGGCTGAGGTGCAGTGGCACAAGCTGGGCTCATACTAGCCCTCTATAATAAAAAAAACACTTTCAGACTACCGCAATCAACCATGAGCACCATTTCCGTGCAGGCTTTGAGATGTGTGGTGTGAGTGTGCGGTGGTGTGAGCTGGGGAGTGGGGTCACAATGGCAACGACCATGAGGCAGGCTGACTGACATCTCACTGGACACAGGGAAAATTTTTTACGTAGGCCTATCTATGACAGAGGTATGTAAGTAACTGAAGCATGCCTGGGATGTATGCAGAAGAGTTGCAAGTGTTTGCCTGTGGTGGTAATTGCCTATGCATTATTCACACAATGCTGCAAAACACTAGATCACATATACATACTACCTGGATGTCTCTGGGTGGTCATTTATACACAACACTCGGATGCCATGGGTTAAAATGGTACCCGGCAGTAAGCATAAAATCTTTGACACTGTCCGGCAGGAAGGACCCTTTCTTCTGGCTAAAAGTACATTATTATCCAGCATGAGACAATTGTTGTCATCAAACATCCAGCCATAATCACAAAAAATAAAATAATGAAATACAGTACACAAACAGAATGGGGTTAAACTGTGCTGTTACACGAAAGGGAGGGAGGGTTGACAGTTGGTGGGCACAACGGCTCACAGGGTGTTGGTGATGACAAGAGAGTAGAAGACCTTTGATTGGCTAAGGCAGGGGAGGAAGAATTCTAATGCAGAGTTCTCATTGGCTGGGAGTAGGAAGGTGGATGTTCTCTCACTCTCCATGGTATTCCTCTGCCACTAATGTGCCGATATTCAAACGAGCCCACATTGCACTCGATGTCTCTTCCAAAACGTTATTATTATTACATGGCAATGTTGGAATGCACATTTCTCCAAAACCTGGCTGGCCATCAAGTGCTGCTGTGGCTCTCTGACATGTTGTAATGTTTTCCCACTAGAACACAGGGAATTATCAGCCACTGCAGCACGAGGTCCTTCAGCATCTCCTCTGTGGTAAGTAAAGCTTACTATGTTCTGAAGTGTACATTATTGTACTGTACAAGTGACTGTTAGATTCTGCTATGACAACGATGAAAGTGTATTGGAAGAAAGAGTCAATTAAATTGTGTTACTAAACAAGGAGACTTGATGAAAATGTGTTTAATTTACTAAGCAAAATAATCATGCTACAAAGGAATCATTAACAAAATATATTTAGAGAACTATTTCTTCCCAAGTGAAGCTTGTTCATGCTACTACGGGACGAAAGTTTTGTTTTGTTCTGTGTGGCGGAGTCATCTGTTAGAATCTCATTCGATAAAAGTACAGTATGGTGTACACAGTACAGTACAGTGAAGTATGCATCATTATTATTTTTTTTCTTTTTTTTGGGGGGGGGTCAGGGAGGGGGAGGGAGCATTATTATACAGTACCCTCCAATAATGTCTTTACATCACCACCATCAACATGAAATGTGTTTATGCACAGAAAATTACAGTGTACTTCACAGAACATACAGTCTTTCAATATTAAGAACATCTTTTAGCTGTTTTTCAATGATTTATTGCATTTACAATGCGTGTGTTTATACATTAATGCTGGGTGAAAAATAACGGGTCTCCTAGCTGTGGGGACTTTGATATTATCCCCATCATCAACATGAAATTCCTTCTATACATAAAATTACATTGTACCCCCCCTGGGGGTAGGGGCATTTTTCAAGAATTCTTCCCCAGTATCCCTGCTTGTTGTAAGAGGCGACTAAAAGGGTTGGTGGTTCCCCACCCCGAAAAACAACTAAAAATATGAACAAGAAGCCTCGAACCAGGACTGACCAAAAGTTGACAAAAAAGGACCGGACAAAGGACTTGGTAAGGATTGCGACTTGGAATGTAAGGGGTATGAATGATGAGGTGAAAGAGAGAGAGATAGTACAGGTGATAAAAGTGTGAAAGTGGATATATGTGGAATAACTGAAAATAAATGGCAAAGTGAGAGTGTGAGAGAATGGAAGCACAGATGGGGTATATGCGCGGAAGTGGGTGAGAATGAGAGGGCGAAAGAAGGAGTGTGTATTGCTGTGAGCAACAGATGTAAGAGAGTATGGATTAGTTGGGTCAAGGATTGTGTGAGTAAGAATAAAAGTTGGACTACAAATGTGGGCGACTGTGTGCGTGTAAGCGCCAACGCAAGATCGTGCAAGTAGAGTAAGAGAAGAGTTCTGGACAAATGTGGAAGCGTGCTGGGAAAAGTTTGAAAGGAATGAGAGAGTGTTTCTGATTGGAGTTATGAATGAAAAAGTAGGGAATGAGAAGGTGGATGGAGTGATTGGTGAGTGGGGTGTGCCTGCAGAGATGGATGAGAATGGCAATGCTTTAGTGGACATTTGTGTCGGGAGGGGGTTGGTGTTAGCTAATACCCTCTTCAGGCACAAAATGATCTATATGTATACATGGCGAGTGCTGAGAAGGGTGGATGGTGAATTGAATGAACAGAAGGCAATGATTGACTATGTGTGTGTGGATGAAAGGATGAGAAGATGTGTGATGGATGCAAGAGTATATAGAGGTTGAGGGAGTGGACTTTCTGACCACTACTTGGTGGTGGCCAGAATCAGAATCCAAACAAGATGGAGGAAGAAAAGAAGTATTTGTTACAAGGAGGGTAGAAAAGTTATATGAGGATGGAATAAAGGCTGAATATAAAAGGGAAGTGGAGAAGCGATTGGGTAAATATAGATTGGAGTAGGTAGGGGACATGAAAGGTGTGTGCAAGATATTCACAGAAGAAATCTGTGCAGCAACTGAGGTGGTGTGTGAAGAGAAGACGAAAGGGGGTTCAGAGAACAGCATGGTGGACGGAAGAGGTGAGAAAGGCTGTGGCACAAAAGAAGAAAGCATATAATGAATGGATGAGGAACAGGGGCGTCGAAAAAGCTGAGAGACGGACGAGAGAGTTATATATAGAGAGGAGGAAAGAGGTGAAAAGATTAGTAAGAGAGAGCAAGAAGAGGGTGGATGAGGAATTTGGAAGGAATCTGAGTGCAAAGTGGAGGGAATGTAAGAAAATGTTCTGGAAAGAGGAAAAGAGAGGTAGACAGGGTGCCAACGAAGTTAGTGGGGGTGTGAAAGATAAAAATGGTAGATTACTAGTGGAGAAGGGAGAAATAGTGAACAGATGGAGAGAACACTTTAGCAAATTGATGAACATAGAGAATGAGAGTAATGCAAGTATAAGTGGCTCAGGAATGGCAGGGAGAAGGAGGGTTGTGAGAAGAGAGGAAGAAATCAGTAGGATGGAAGTTGTGGAAGCAATGAAGAAAGTTAAAATGGGGAAAGTCCCAGGAATTAATGGAGTGTGTGGTGAAATGCTGAAGCATGGGGGAGAGATAGTAATAGAATGGATGTGGAAGGTGTGTAGATTGGCCTGAGAGGAAGGTAGAATCCCGGAGGATTGGAAGTCAGGTATAATCATTCCTTTGTGCAAAGGAAAAGGGGAAAAAGAAGTGTGTGGTAATCATAGGGGCATTTGCCTTCTTAGTGTAACAGGAAAAGTATATGGTAGGATACTTATTGACAGAGTTAGAGAAATAACAGAGGGATTAGTTGGAGAAGAACAGGGAGGTTTTAGGAAGGGAAGAGGTTGTGTAGATCAGATATTCATTCTTCAATCTTTAGTGGAAAGGTTTCTAGAGAAGGGCAAGAAGTTGTATGCAGCCTTCATGGATCTGGAAAAAGCATATGACAGGGTGGAGGGAAAAGGATTGTGGAAAGTATTAAGAATATATGGAGTGGATGGGAAGTTGTTGAAGGCAGTGAAGAGTATATATGAGGGTGCTAAGGCTGCAGTGCATGTGGATGGCAAACTGAGTGACTCTTTCCATTTGAAGGTTGGATTGAAACATGTCATGTCGCCATGGCTGTTCAATCTGTACATGGATGGGGTTATAAAAGAAATACAAGGTCGGGCATTGGATGTTGGAGTGGCCCTAGCAAGAGAAGGCAGTGTTTGGAAACTCCCTGTACTGTTGTTTGCAGATGATACTGTGTTGTTGAGTGAAGATGAAGGGGAGCCGCAAAGCTTGGTAGATGAGTTTGGGAGAGTGTGTAAGAAATGGAATCTAAAGGTGAACGTAGGGAAGAGTAAAGTGATGGTCTTTGAGAGAAGTGATGCCAGTGAACGTACCCCTCTGGGGATAGGGTTTTTTTTTTCAAGAATTCTCCTCCAGTATCCCTACTTGTCGTAAGAGGCGACTAAAAGGGTTGTTGGTGGGTTAGTGCCCCACCCCGTAAAAACAACTAACTAAAAATACGGACAGGAAGCCTCGGACCAGGACTGACCAAAAGTTGACGGAAAAGGACCGGACAAAGGATGAGGTAAAGATTGTGACCTGGAATGTAAGGGGTATGAATGATGGGGTGAAAGAGAGAGAGATTGTACAGGTGCTTGAGAGTGCACAAGTGGGTATATGTGGAATAACTGAAACTAAATGGCGAGGTGAGTGTGTGAAAGAATGGGAATATGGATGGGGTATATGCGCGGGAGTGACTGAGAATGAGAGGGCGAAAGAGGGAGTGTGTATTGTTGTGAGCAACAGGTGGAAGGAGAATGTAAGATAGTATGGATCAGTTGGGTCAAGGATTGTGTGGGTAAGAGTGAAAGCTGGATTACAAATGTGGGCAATTGTGTGTGTGTATGCGCCAACGCAAGATCGTGTAAGTAGAGTGAGAGAAGAGTTTTGGACAAATGTGGAAGCCTGCTTGGAAAAGTTTGAAAGGAATAAGAGAGTGTTTTTGATTGGAGATATGAATGGAAATGTAGGGAATGAGAAGGTGGATGGAGTGGTTGGTGAGTGGGGTGTGCCTGCAGAGATGGATGAGAATGGCAGTGCTTTAGTGGACATTTGTGCTGGGAGGGGGTTGGTGGTAGCTAATACCCTCTTCAGGCACAAAACGATCCATTGGTATACATGGCGAGTGGTGAGAAGAGAGGACGGTGTAATGAATGAACGGAAGGCAATGATTGACTGTGTGTGTGGATGAAAGGATGAGAAGATGTGTAATGGATGCAAGAGTATATAGAGGTTGGGGGAGTGGACTTTCTGCTCACCACTTGGTGGTGGCCAGAATCAGAATCCAAACAAGATGGAGGAAGAGAAGAAGGGAAGGACAGGAGGAAGTATTTGTTACAAGGAGGGTAGAAAAGTTACAAGAGGATGGAATAAAGGCTGAATATAAAAGGGAAGTGCAGGAGCGATTGGGTAAATATAGATTGGAGCAGATGGGGGACGTGGAAGGTATGTGCAAGGTATTCACAGAAGAAATCGGTGCAGCATGTGAGGTGGTGTGTGGGGTGAAGAGAAGACGAATGGGGGTTCACGGAACAGCATGGTGGACTGAAGAGGTGAGAGAGGCTGTGGCACAAAAGAAGAAAGCATATAATGAGTGGATGAGGAAAAGGGGCGACGAAGAAGCTGAGAGACGGACGAGAGTTATATGTAGTGAGGAGGAGAGAGGTGAAAAGATTAGTAAGAGAGAGTAAGAAGAGAGTGGATGAGAAATTTGGAAGGAATCTGAGTACAAAGTGGAAGGAATGTAAGAAAATGTTCTGGAAGGAGGTAAAGTGAGCTAGACAGGGTGCCAACGAAGTCAGTGGGGGTGTGAAAGATAAAAATGGTAGATTACGAATGGAGAAGGGAGAAAAAGTAAACAGATGGAGAGAACACTTTAATGAACTGTTGAACATAGAGAATGAAAGTAATGCAAGTATAAGTGGCTGGGGAATGGCAGGGAGAAGGAGGGTTGTGAGAAGAGAGGAAGAAATCACCAGGATGGAAGTGGTGGAAGCAATGAAGAAAGTTAAAATGGGGAAAGCCCCAGGAATTGATGGAGTGTGTGGTGAAATGCTGAAGCATGGGGGAGAGATAGTAATAGAATGGATGTGGAAGGTGTGCAGATTGGCATGGAAGGAGGGCAGAGTCCCGGAGGATTGGAAGTCAGGTATAATTATTCCTCAGTGCAAACGAAAAGGGGAAAAAGAAGTGTGTTATAATCATAGGGGCATTTGCCTTCTCAGTGTAATAGGAAAAGTATATGGTAGGATACTTATTGACAGAGTCAGGGAAATTACTGAGGAATTAGTTGGAGAAGAACATGAAGGTCCTGACTGGAAAAGTTTCTAGAGAAGGGAAAGAATTCGTATGCAGCCTTCATGGATCTGGAAAAAGCATATGACAGGGTGGATAGACAAGGATTGTGAAAAGTATTAAGAATATATGGAGTGGATGGGAAGTTGTTGAAGGCAGTGAAGAGTATGTATGAGGGTGTTAAGGCTGCAGTGCGTATGGATGGCAAACTGAGTGAATCTTTCCATTTGAAGGTTGGATTGAAACAAGGATGTGTCATGTCTCCATGGTTGTTCAATCTGTACATGGATGGGGTTATAAAAGAGATACATGGTTGGGCAGTGGATGTTGGAGCGGCCCTAGTAAGAGAGGGCAGTGTTTGGAAACTCCCTGTACTGTTGTTTGCAGATGATACTGTGTTGTTGAGTGAAGACGAAGGGGAGCTGAAAGGCTTGGTAGATGAGTTTGGGAGAGTGTGTAAGAAACGGAATCTAAAGGTGAATGTAGGGATGAGTAAAGTGATGGCCTTCGAGAGAAGTGAAGCCAGTGAATGTACAGTGAGATTGGATGGGAAGGATATGGAGAATGTGAGTGAATTTAAGTACCTGGGCAGTGTGATGAGTAAGGATGGAAGTCTGGAGCGTGAAGTGCTTGAAAAGGTGCAGCAGGGAAGGAAGGTTGCTGGTTCGTTGAAAGCAATGATAAGAAACAGGGAGGTGAGCACTGAAGTGAAAAAGTTGTTACATGACAGTATTGTGATACCAACTCTGACATATGGAAGTGAAGCTTGGACCCTGTTGGAAGGACAGAAGTCAAGAGTGAAAGCAGTGGAAATGAGTTATTTGAGAGGAGCGTGTGGAGTCACGTGGAGAGACAGACTGACAAATGAGGAAGTGAAGGAGCGTTGTGGTGTGGTTGAGGACGTGATGGGAAGCGCTAGGAGAAACACGTTAAGGTGGTTTGGGCATGTGGAGAGTGAAAGACTGATGAGGACAGTGTATGTGAGTGAGGTGGAGGGGGGGAGAGGAAGGGGAAGGCCAAGGATGAGATGGAGAGATGGAGTGGAGAGGTACATGAGAGAGGGGGGTGTGAGTTGGGAGTGGGGTAGTGAAATGGCAGGAGGCAGAGCGACATGGAGGCGATTTTTTTGTGGCCACCCCATGCGGGATTAAGGCGTCTGGCAATAGACAGATAGATAGATAGTATACAAATACCTGCTGTGGGGAAGTTGGAGCTGTGGTGTTAGATCCGCTAGCCATGGTGTTTGTTTGTTTGGTCAAATTCACCCTGTCATTATGGGAAGGAATTGTTGAGTGTGTGTTTCCTGTGTACCCTATTGAGTAAGTTGTCATAGGTGCGTATGCCAGATCTATGATCTTCGCCTTCTACATCAGAGAAAACTGTCCATGAGGCATCATTATCCTTAATTCCTCTAACAGAAGTGTTTGTTTCTTGATCTTTTGTTTGTGGAGAACTATGTGTGTTTGTTAGATTTTCAAGTTGTTCTACTAACTATGAATCGTCATTGGGTAATTCAAATGCTGTCTCTTCTGGGAATAAAATTGGTGGTGTTGCAAACATCCCGTAATAGCACTAATCACTAATTAAGAGGCACATTTTGCTAAGGAATGTTGTCATGAAACTCTTATTTATGTAAGTGTTAACTGTATAGATAACGACAACGATTAGGAATAAATGAATATAATATGCAATGTATATAACTGTTACTGTTGGTACTAGTAATTAGTAATGGACTCAATACAGGTAAGTGTAAAGAAGGTGTATGTACATAAGTCTGTACATAGATGAAGTGGTGTTTGTTACTAGAAATAATAAAATGTGGTAGGAAAAAATAAAGAATTAAATGGTGTGTGAAAAGGCTATCTCAGGTCGTAACGTCACTCACTGCCTGTTTGTTTGTTTTTGTTTTTGTATTTGTGTTTTCTAACCCTGTTCTCCTCAATAAGTCTGTCTTAAATGTTACTTTGATTGTTGTAAATACGATAATTGTACTGTATATCTTGCGCAAAGTGTTTATGACGCTTGTATTAGAAATACATCCCTAAAGGATAGTGGAAATATTCATTTGTGAAGTTATAAACAAAAAGGGATTGTATGTTTAAGCTCTCTAGGGAAAATAAGTAAAATATATACACCCACTTGGGAAGTACTGTAAAATGATGTGACCCTCGGAGACTCAGCGCCGTGGTGATGGATCAGCAGTGAATAATGTTGAGTGAGGTGAGTGGTGGGGTAGAGCTGTCTGGTAGTTGCTGCGTTGTCTGTCCCATCACCACTGCATCAGCGCCTCCTCAGTCTCTGCTACGTAGGTTGGTTTGCTTGATGAATGTTGCTTGTAGAGCTTGTTTCGTGACAATCGTAATACTTGTAGTTTATTGTGAATCGTAAAACTGAAGCTCACAGCTGAACAGAACTGTCATAGCTGAATGTTGAATGCTGATATTAATTCATGAGGCGTAAGTAGCTTGTATTGTGGTTCGTTGGTTCGCTGAATGTAGACTGACGTAGAAATTGGGAGAGTGGTTGTAACTGTAGATCATTAAACCACCACCAGCATAAAGTTGTGAGGCATCTTATGGCTCGAACTTGTAGTGGTTTTTGTATCCTGTCTTGATAATGCAGACTCAACTGTAGACTCGTAGACGTGGTTCGTATGTTTTACTGCCACCAAACATAAGTTGTTACCAAGCTAATGCAACAGTGTGTTGAACTGTGGGGATTTTAAGAAGAAGAGAATGTTTGTCGTACTTGCCGTAGAAGGTAGGAGAAAGATAAAGATGAGTTTGGGGTTTGACTGCACTTTTACTTCTTCAAAAGGGGTGTATCTTCACAAAAGCAGTACTGAGGCAAGAGAATTTTATGCTTGCTAGCCCTACGCGCTCCTTCCTGCCTCTCCTCACAGTGCTTCTATTCTCTCTTAACCCCTTCTCCTCTGTCTCTCCCATTTCCCTTGTGTATGACTGGTTGTGTCACGTGTGAGGGCACGTGGGAAGGAATCTTCCAAGACTGTGGAAAGTTCCCATCCGGCATCACACTATGCTGTGTGTGAATGTGCATTGCTGTTTCCTTTAGCCCACTAGCTTAAGCACAACTTTCTTCTAACCTCTATATTACATATATATGTTACTAGCTATTATGTAGTGTGTTATGATACTTTAGTGTCCTGCAACATGAGTGTGCTTGGCCAGGGTAACAATTGGGGTCTTAGATGAGCCATGGTGGTGCTGTAGTATTCCGAGAGGCCAAAAAGAAATGCAGACAGATGAAGAGGCAACCGATCAGCAGGGGAGAGCGCAGGAGACAGGCAGGGATAACCATGTCGAACAACAAAAAAGGGAATAGATTTATAAATGTCGAAACAAAACAATCGGTCGAAAAAAGACAGCTTGGTGTACTGGACCTTGGCTCTGTTAAACCATTATCCGAATTTACTTGCTATTATCTGGACATTAAAGGCACCGGGAACTTCACCCGGTCAGTCAACATGTTGAAACATTCAGTATCATGGCCGCTGGTCTCTAGCCGTGCGCGGGAAATTGGCCGTAACCCACAACATGAGTTGAAATGTCCGTCCACTCCTGTACTGAATGGTCAAAGTTGTGTGCTGGTCTGATCACTCCCTACGAACCTCCAGACCCAAGTAATACTGATCGTAACACACAAGTGGTGTCAAAACATCTGAACGCATCCTCAACGAATGTCCGAAGTCACGCGGCCACCAGGATTTGCCTTTCCCAACTGCCACCGTGTGTATAATTGAGATCGCAAGCCACAAGTCAGTGTATAACTGAGACCATATGACTGAGACCGCAAGCCACAAGTCAGTGCCCAACTGCCTCTACATTACATCCAAAGTCACCCGGTCACCATGAGTTATGTTTCCCAACGGCCAATGCGTGAGTAAGACAGACCACAAGCCACCAGTCGGGTGAAAGCACCCATCTGTCTCATGACAGAAGGGTGAAAATCCTGCCCACAGCCTCACTTCTCCCCCCCCCTCCCATCCCTCCTCCACACCCTCCCGTGCTCCCTGCCTTGCTAGCCAGGCCTCCCAGCTCCCTCCTTCACTCTCTCACTCCCTCCCCTCCTTCACGCTGAAAGCACTGACCCGTAACTTTTTAAAGTTTTTGACGATGTACTTGAATACTATTGGTTGCATCAAAATTCCGTGAAATCCAAGAAAGCGCTTATGAAAGTCTGCATCTAGACATATGCTAAACGCTTGCAAGGTGCAGGCAAAATTTTGCACAAGGAGGGTGGGAATTTATATAAAGGTAAGTTTTACTTTTGAACAACAATTATTCTCACTGCAGTAATGTTATTTTACTCATCAGTTTTCTATGTTTTTATTAGCTTATCTTATAGTATAAACACCAGTGAAGATGATGGTATACAATTCACACCAATATAACAAATTTCTGGTGACATACTTAGTCTTGGATATTTTTTTTTTTTCTGTGCCCTGGGAGCAGCTATCACTCATGGCAAAGTTAACTGATTTTCCAACCGTCTTCATTTTTTTGTGGATATCAGTGTTTATGCATTGTTTTCTTGGGGTTTAACATTAATATGGATAATCCTATGCGTGTTTTGATCTCAATATGGCAGAATGACCGGAAAACACTGCCAAAATTGGGAGGAGTACTGTACATATGGTTAGTTTTTTTTTTTTTTTCATGATTTTCTTGATGTTTAGCATTACTTTGGATATTCATAAGTGTGCTTTGATGTTTAAACATGGCAGATTGACCTGAAAACAGAGCCAAAATTAGGAGGAGTACTGTACATACAGTAGTATATAGGAAGGGTATTTTTGGTTTTCAGTGTTTTTTTGCATGGTTTTCTTGGTGTTTAAAATTATTTTGGATATTCTTGTGTGTGCTCTGATGTCTATATATCACAGAAAATTAGAAGTACTATACATACAGTAGTGTATAGGTACAGTGCATTTTGGTTTTCAGTGTTTTCTGCATGGTTTTCTTGTGTTTCAAATTATTTTAGATATTCATAAGTGTGTTTTGATGTCTAAGTATGGCAGAATGACTGAAAAACACTGCCAAAATTAGGAGGGGTACTGTACATACAGTAGTGTATAACTAGGGTGTTTTGGGGTTTTCATTGCTTTTCTGTATGGTTTTCTTGGTGTTAAAAATTGATAAAAATAATTTTTGATATTCCACTGTGTGTTCTGATGTATAAATATGCCTGAATGACCAGAAAAAACTGCCAAAGTAAGTGGAGATACTGTACAAATAAGTTAGCTATAGGTTGGAAATTAGGTAGAGGTAGGGTCTAGGTATAGTAGGTGGAATATTGTTCATTAAACTGATGCTGCCACTACCCGGACATACCTTTGGCTCTATTACATTGGACTATTGAGACACTACTGTACATATACTGTACTACATATACATCTATTTATCTATCTATCTACTGCCAGACGCCTCAATCCCGCATGGAGTGGCCACAAACAAGTCACCTCCATGTCGCTCTGTCCCCCGCCATTTCACTGCCCTGCTCCCAGCTCACACCCCTCTCTCTCATATACCTCTCCACTCCATCCCTCCATCTCATCTTCGGCTTCCCCCTCCCTCTCCCCCCCTCCACCTCACTCACATACACTCTCCTCATCAGTGTCTCACTCTCCATCCTCTCCACATGCCAAAACCACCTTAACGTGTTTCTCCAAAAACTTCCTATCGTGTCCACATCCACACCACAATGCACCTTCACTTCCTCATCTGTTAGTCTGTCTCTCCATGTGACTCCACATGCTCCTCTCAAATAACTCATTTTCACTGCTCTCAATCTCGACTTCTGTCCCTCCAACAAGGTCCAAGCTTCACTTCCATAAGTTAGAGTTGGTATCACAATGATGTCATGTAGCAGCTTTTTCACTCACTTCCCTGTTTCTTATCACTGCTTTCAAGGAACCAGCAACCCTCCTTTCCTGCTGCACCCTTTCAAGCATTTCACGCTCCAGACTTCCATCCTTACTCAACACACTACCCAAGTACTTAAATGCACTCACATTCTTCATTTCCTCCCCATCCAGTCTCACTGTACATTCACTGATTTCACTTCTCTCGAAGACCATTTAACTCTTCCCTACTTTCACCTTTTGATTCTGCTTCTTACACATTCTCTCAAACTCATGTACCAAGCCTTGGAGCTCCCCTTCATCTTCACTCAACAACACAGTATCATCTGCAAACAACAGTACAGTGAGTTTCCAAACACTGCCCTCTCTCACTAGAGCCACTCCAACATCCACTGACCGTCCTTGTATCTCTTTTATAAACCCATCCATATACAGACTGAATAATCATGGAGACATGACACATCCTTGTTTCAATCCAACCTTCAAATGGAAAAATTCACTCAGTTTGCCATCCACACGCACTGCGGCCTTAGCACCCTCATACATACTCTGCCTTCAACAATTTCCCAACTTTTTTCTTTTTTCTTTTTTAATGGAAGCAAGAAGGAACCAAAGGCCACGGGCCTGCATACTGTTCCTTCCAAGAAAAAGCAAAAACAATACAAAAGAGGGATAAATTCAAGATACGTTCATTTCGAGATACCTGGACACAGTGCGTTTGAAAGACTGGAGATCATAGGAAGTAGGAAATACAAACAGAGGAAGACAGTTCCAGACTTGACCAGTTGCATAAATGAAGGACTGGGAGTAACGGTTAACTCTTGCATTAGAGAGTTGGACAGAAAAGGGATGAGAGTTTGCTGCTAGACGGGTACTACATGCCCGACGTAGAGGTGGAGGGATGCAAGCAGACAGTTCAGAGGAATAGTGACTGTTGAAGTAGCGATAGAAGAGAGATAAAGATGCAACAGTGCGGCGAAGAGACAAAGGTTGAAGGGAATCAGTAAGAGGAGGAGAGTTAATGAGATGAAAAGCCTTTGACTCCACCCTATTGAGAAGAGCTGCATGTGGGGAGCCTCCCCACACATGAGAGTTGTACTCCATACACGGGCGAATAAAACCCGTGTACAAGGTCAACAACTGTGCAGGGGTAAAGAAAGTTCGGAATCGGCTTAGCACACCTAATCTCTTGGAAGCAGATTTCACAAGAGATGTAATATGTTCTTTCCAAGACAAATTCCGAGAGATTTTTTTTTTTTTTTTTTAATGCAAGGAAGAAGGAACCAAGGGCCATGGGCCCGCATACTGTTCCTTCCAAGAAAAAGTAAAAACAATACAAAAGAGAGCCAAATTCAAGATCCATTCATTTCGAGACGCCTGGACACACTGCGTTTGAAAGATTGGAGATCATAGGAAACAGGGAATACAGACAGAGGGAGACAGTTCCAGAGTTGACTAGTTGCATAAATGAAGGAATGGGAGTAACAGTTAACTCTTGCATTAGAGAGTTGGACAGAAAAGGGATGAGAGTTTGTTGCTACATGGGTACTACGTGCCTGTCGTAGAGGTGGAGGGATGCAAGCAGACAGTTCAGAGGAACAGTGACCATTGAAGCAGCGATAGTAGAGAGATAAAGAAGAAACAGTGTGGCGAAGAGACAAAGGTTGAAGGGAATCAGTAAGAGGAGGAGAGTTAATGAGATGAAAAACCTTTGACTCCAACCTACCGAGAAGAACCGCATGTGGCAAGCCCCCCCACACACGAGAGCTGCACTCCATACACGGGCGAACAAAACCCGTGTACAAGGTCAACATCTGCGCAGGGGTAAAGAAAGCTCGGAGTCGGCCCAGCATGTTCAAAGATGATGAAGGACTGAGCTGGACATTACTGGTGCAGGGAACAGTTTAAGGATTTGAATTTCATTAAATCAGGCTTTACTGATCTACCAGAAGACCCGCCGACATGTCGTAAAAATAACCCCGCTAATACCAATACACCAGTCCTGTATGAGACAGCCCTAGCATGTATTCAATATGGACGGTGGGTGTTAAGCACCGAAGTGGTGACATGTAGATTGCAGGAGGACGACTGGGCCTTGATAGCAGGCTGTGAAGCCTATGCCCAGAGTCGGACACATAAAAAAAAAAAAAAAAAACATTAGTGGGTAATCCTGAGGAAGATTTTGTCGGGTTGATAAGTGTAAGAACTGAGTTTTTGATGCATTAAAAATAACAAGATTATTTTTACCCCAATCAGAGATACGAGCCAAGTCAGACATTAGGTGTGCCATACCCTCATCCATTTTTTGTTGAAATAACTGTTGAGATGGACACTGCAGAAACCAAATGGAAAGGTGAAAGGTGGAATCATCAGCATATGAGTGGATAAGGTTAGATGTACAGCTTAGAAGGTCATTGATGAATAAAAGGAAGAGAGTTGGTGATAGGACAGAGCCCTGAGGAACACCACTATTGACAGGTCCAGGAGAAGAACGATGGCCGTCTACAACAGCGGCTATAGAATGACCAGAAAGGAAGCTAGAGATGAAGGCACAGATAGAAGGATAAAAACCGTAGGAAGGCAGTTTGGAAATTAAAGATTTATGCCAGACTCTATCGAAAGCCTTTGAGATATCCAGTGCAATGGCAAAGCTTTCGCCAAAGTCCCAAAAGGAGGATGACCAGGAGTCTGAAAGGTAGGTGAGAAGATCGCCAGTGGAGCATCCCTGACGGAACCCATACTGACGATAAGAAAGAAGCTTGTGACAGGAAAGATGCTTTAAGATTTTTCTGTTAAGAATTGACTCGAAAACTTTTTGAGACACAGGATGTTAAAGCAATTGGACGATAGTTAGAGGGTTGGGAATGGTCACCCTTCTTTGGGACTGGCGAATGAGAGCAAACTTCCAGCAAGAACGAAAGGTACAAGTTGAGAGACAAAGGCGAAAGAGTTTACCTAGGCAGGGTATAAGCACAGAAGAACAGTTTTTGAGAACAACAGGAGGGACTCCATCAGGCCCATACACCTTGTTAGTATTTGAGGCCAGTCATGGCAGAAAATAAATCAGCTGAAGAAATTTTAATCTCAGTCAAGAGGAAGTCAGAGGGGGGAAGTGATGGAGGAATAGCACTAGAATCATCTAAGGTGGAATTGAAGGAGAAAGTCTGAGCGAAGAGATCTGCTTTATCAGTAGAAGAAATAGCTACAGAGCCATCATAGGAGAAAAGAGGAAGGAAGGATGATAAGGTAAAGTTGTTAGAAAGGTTTTCGGCAAGGTGCCAGAAAGAGTGAGAAGAATTCGAGTCGGAGAGTAAAGAACATTTAGCACGGATGAAATTATTTTTAGCAAAGCGAAGAACAGACTTAGCACGATTCTGGGCAGAAATATATAAAAGATGTGATTCAGGGGTGGGTTGGCTCCAGTACCTTTTATAGGCCCTCTCCTTGTTGCGGACAGCATTAGAACAAGCGTGATTAAACCAAGGCTTTCTTGCATTAGTCAGAGGATATGAGAAAGGAATGTATGCTTCCAAGCCCGAGAGAATAACCTCCATAATGCGCAAGGCACACTCAGTTGGCTCCTGGCCATGGAAGCAATAATCATTCCAAGGAAAATCAAAGAAGTATTGCATGAGGGCCTCCCAATCTGCAACTCCAAAGTGCCACAGGTGGCATTTCTTTGGAGGGTCCACAGGCCGTACCGGAGTGATAGAACAGGTTAAGGTAATAAGGTTATGATCGGAGGAGCCCAACGGAGAGAAAAGATTAACAGCGTAAGCAGAAGGATTAGTTGTTAGGAAAAGGTCAAGTATGTTGGAACTCTCTCCAAGGCGGTCAGGGATATGGGTAGGGTGCTGTACAAGCTACTCTAGGTCATTAAGGATAGAAAAGATGTAGGCTTATTCACCAGGTGGATCAGTGAAAGGAGAGGAAAACCAAAGGTGGTGGTGAACATTGAAATCTCCTAGAATGCAGATTTCAGAGAAAGGAGAAATGGATAGAATGTGTTCCATCGTAGAAGTAAGATAGTCAAAGAATTTTCTGTAGTCAGTAGAATTAGGAGATAAGTAAACAGCACAGATATATTTAGTCAGAGAATGACAGAAGAGCCGAAGCCAGAGAGTAGAGAATTCAGAAGAATCAAGTTCAGGAACACGAGAGCAAGATAGATCGTTGCATACATATACACAACAGCCACCTCTGGCATTGAAATGCTGTCAGTTGCCTCAGACAGCTGAGTCTCAGAGAGAAAGAGAAGGTGAGGTTTAGAGGGGGAGAGGTGGTGTTCAATGGAGCAAAAGTTAGAGGAAAGACCTCGAATGTTACAGAAATGAAGAAGGAGGAGTCAGACAGTGGTTCCAGGCAGCTCTGTGAGTCGTCACCAGGAGAGGGGCGGATGGTGGGGGCATTTATGGTCCCCCCCCCGGGGACTCCGAGGCATAATTTACATGCGCCATTTTTTTTTTTTTTTTTTTTTAAATTTTGAAAAGGAAGTGTAGTGTGTAATGTGCATGCAGTCTGGTGTTGACAGTTAGAGAAACTTGTATTGGAGAGCATGCTGGCCTACTCTCAGTGTTACTGAGACACTGAAAAAGATCAGCAAAGGGGGATGGTCAGGAACAAGTCCTGAGGGCTGATGAAACGGGAGCTCAAGCTCCTCCTGGCATCAGCCTTCCATCCAACTTGGGAGTACTGCACAGCTCGACTAGAGCTACAGTCTACTCCTCCAAACATATATTCTTAATACTTTCCACAATCCTTGTCTATCCACCCTGTCATATGCTTTCTCCAAATCCATGAAGGCTGCATACGTCTTTCCCTTCTCTAGAAACATTTCCACAAAAAGTTCGAAGAATGAATATCTGGTCTACACAACCTCTTCCCTTTCTAAAACCTCCCTGTTCTTCTCCAACTAATTCCTCTGTTATTTCCCTCTGACATATAAGTATCCTACCATATACTTTTCCTATTACACTAACAAGGCAAATGCCCCTGTGATTACCACACACTTTGTTTTCCCCTTTTCCTTTGTACAGGGGAATAATTATACCTGACTTCCAATACTCCGGGACTCTACCCTCCTCCAATGCCAATCTGCACACCTTCCACATCCATTCTATTACTATCTCTCCCCCATGCTTCAGCATTTCACCACACACTCCATCAATTCCTGGGGCTTTCCCCATTTTAACTTTCTTCATTGCTTCCACAACTTCCATCCTACTGATTTCCTCCTCCTCTTCTCACAACCCTCCTTCTCCCTGCCATTCCCCAGCCACTTATACTTGCATTATTTTCATTCTCTATGTTCAACAGTTCATTAAAGTGTTCTCTCCATCTGTTCACTTTTTCTCCCTTCTCCACTAGTAATCTACCATTTTTATCTTTCACACCCCAACTAACTTCATTGGCACCCTGTCTAACTCTCTTTACCTCTTTCCAGAACATTTTCTTATATTCCCTCCACTTTGCACTCAAATTCCTTCCAAATTCCTCATCCACTCTCTTCTTGCTCTGTCTTACTAATCTTTTCACCTCTCTCCTCCTCTCTACATATGACTCTCTCTTCCGTCTCTCACCTTCTTCGACGCCCCTGTTCCTGGTCCACTAATTATATGCTTTCTTCTTTTGTGCCACAGCCTCTCTCACCTCTTCAGTCCACCATGCTGTTCCCTGAACCCTCTTTCGTCTTCTCTTGACCTCACATACCACCTCACATGCTGCACAGATTTCTTCTGTGAATATCTTGCACACACCTTTCACTTCCCCCATCTACTCCAATCTATATTTACCCAATCGCTCCTGCACTTCCCTTTTATATTCAGCCTTTATTCCATCCTCTTGTGACTTTTCTACCCTCCTTGTAAGAACTACTTTCTCCTGCTCTTCCCTTCTTCTCTTCCTCCGTTGTGTTTGGACCCTGATTCTGACTGCCACCAAATGGTGGTCAGAAAGTCCACTCCTCCAACCTCTATATACTCTAGCATCCATTACACATCTTCTCATCCTTTCATCCACACACATATAGTCCATCATTGCCTTCCATTCATTCAGTTCACCATCAACCCTTCTCAATACTCGCCATATATACAGTAATCTCTACTTTCCGGACGACCACTATCCGGTTACCTCATTGTCCGGACATCATTGGCTGAAATCCCCCCCCC
>JAGKTI010006771.1:11699-28679 GCA_018397915.1 Birgus latro | reverse complement strand
GTGTTCAACCAAAAATGAAGGAGAAAAAATGCACAATTATGTTTAATACATATCCTGTAACTTTAATTTGAATTTTATAAATAACGTGTACAGTCTACTCATACTGCGCCAGGAACCGTAGGATCCTATGGGCATACAGCGCTAGTATATAACCCTGCTGTGACTCATCTGAAATTGAGTAGAATCACAATGGTGCCTACTCGGTCCCCAGAAAAACAAGGCTTGGCCCCATCTTGTTCCCCCACCTCACCCCGACATTTGTGGATCCACTGCATATCAGAATAATCACAATGTTCTTTTCAGATAATAAAATATTCAGCTTTGTAGTAATTCCCGTAACTATAAAATATACAACTGACTGTGCAATAAATAATTGAACAAGTAAACTGTTTTAAAGGGCAATTGACTAACCTGTGATGGCAGTTGAGAGAGGCAGTCTTCCTGTGGCGGCGGCGCTACATCAAACACCGGCTCCATCACCCTTGAGAGTGGTTAGAAGTCTACAGTTACTTTAGTTACCGGTAGTTAGCAGCAGCCGCAGCAGTAGTAGTAGTCACGAATCTGTCACGAATTTGCCCACACAAAGTACATATTAAAACATTTACCATCATTCTGCTCCAATATAAGTAGCCAGTCTAATTAAACCTAACCAAAAGCAATAAGATCAATGAGCTGCATGATGAAGCTGCAGCCGTGAAGACAAAACAAAGTCGTTTGATGCCTTGCCAAATAAAATTCAAAAAGGTATCAAAAGCAGAAACAGGATTATCCACTGCAGCTTTTGAAGTTTCTGACTAATATGAATTTTCTCGGTTAAATATTGACGTCAGTCAAAATCAAATAACTACGTACGAGTATAACAGTCGCAAGGGAGATGGTTAAATTGTACATAACGGTCATCACTGAACATCATTATGAACAATGAATACCTTTAATAGAACTAGTTATCTTAAAAAGTCATTATTGTTTTTATACTTACCCTGTACTATCAAGACGCCCATATGTCATTTCAAGATGTGTTGCCTAACGCCACATCCAGTGAGGGCGTTCCTTGACCAAAAGAACCCTAGGCATTTCTGTCCCTACTTGGTAGCTTAACGACTTTGTTCTCGGTCTTCTACTTCCTATCACTTCACGTTCATACACTTATCTCTTTCCATTCGCTCCACGACCGAACCATCTCAGCATTTACAGTATTGTGTTAAAATTCCTCTTTACATTACATTCCTCACAACTATGACCGGAAATGGTTGGATATAATGGTAAAAAATCGTCCTGAGTTAATGAAGCACTCAAGGAACAGAGGTTATATCACGTAATGTTTATTTTCAAGTTCTGGTAGGTTCGTGTATACTGTATTTCCTTTAACTCTTCACCTTTTCACTGCGAGGCCTCATGTTGAGAGGTGTCACCGTACTGACAGTTACTGGACAATTTTCAACAGGTCTCTTATAAATTATTGATTCACTTCTCTAAAATACTGGTTCTCTGCATTGAAAGGGTAAATTTATTCGCCACCCTATATTATAAGCACAGCCTCAGACAGGCGGTGCCTAAAATGGGATAACCAGCCTACAGAGGATTTTCATGTGACAAATCGCACATCAATCATACTGGTGAGATCAGTGTAGTGCATAAGCTACTGGCCAATTGCAATTATCTTACATTTTTTGAAGGTATGACCTCAAGAGAACGAATTACTGCCGTGTCCACGGCTGTCATTACAAGAAGGATTAGCTAAGAGAAACGCTTAAATCTACAAGTTGGCAAAGATTGTCCTAAATTAGGGAGGACTGAACTTTATAATGGTGTGAGTAAAGAAATTAGTTGCCGATGTCTTGCTCAGATGAACCAAAATCTCGAAGGGAAATGCCTGGTTATCAGTGTATGTTACACTTATTTTGTCAAGTACATAATAAAAAATAGTTTCCTGATGGACGGTACGAATGAGTACTGAAGTGAGATGGGTGTAACTTTTTTTTTTTTTCAATGGGGTAACCAGGCCTAATTTTTGGAAGACCCAACGAGAAATCTTAGGGGAGGGGGGAGGGGATTCCGAGGATATTCCTTCAGAAATCTGGGGTGGTCACACTGGCCACTCAGATTTCTAGATTGGGCAGTGCCATCCTGCCCACCTCTCCGGTTACTACAGAGGTGAAGATTTCCACCTTTGGAGATGGCGTTACTTTCTCCACATGGTCTTGGTGAAATACGTGACACTATACGGAGGTATTGCTTACTAAACTGATGTATGCTTAGTCAGTCTGAATGTGTGGGAACGGTAGTCGAACAATATGGAAATGAACACTCAGGAGAGCACTTGGATGAAACAGCATTATTTCCCGAGTAGCAAATATTTTCGTCTTAAATCGTTGCTCACACTTATGGGACACAAACTGTCGCTTAAGCATACAACCATCAGACACACAAATGGCATTAAAAGCTAATCTACCTACCTTTGCTTTCACAAAGGAATGCACTTCTCATTAACCGTTCTCCACTGCACCTCCTGAACCCAACCACAAACCATCTGTTCTTAGGCTTAAACAACCTTTCAGATCTTCGGCAGTGTACGGGTTCGGTGAGAACAGATAATTCACGATGGTTGTGATAAAGCCTCTGTGATACAGTGGTAGAGTGTGCGTTTCGCACGCTGGTGGACGCGGGTTCGCCTCCCGCCAGTTATAAAAACTTTGGGAAGCGTTCACCGAGCCACTTACCGCTTTGGCGGGCACAAGGGGTACTGTGGTTGAATCAGTGTCGCATACTAGTATGCTTGCACCCATTCGGCTTAGGCGGGCCAATTACACTTGGTTCACAGACTACACACACATCCAAAGCCACTCCAACACAACACTCACAAGCACTTCTCACCCTACATACAATCTCTGCAGAGCACCACATGTTGGTGGAGTAGAGATACAGATACATAGACCTACACAGAAATATCCTTGGTAATACATTCGTCACTGAACAACCTGCCCATTCCATACAGATCTTCACCGATGATATTAATTAATGCTGCATAACGCTTCTTCTCTTGTTGCAGACAGTCCTCGTATATTTGAGCGACTCTGGACGAGCTTTTTGACGTCTTAGTAACGTAAGATATGATAAAAATCATATTTTAGTTGAACATTCCGTGAATTGTCATTTCAATGTTACTGAAGGGTGCTTTTTCATTAAAAAAAAAAAAAAAAAAAAAAAAGCAGGCTTACAGTATACACATCAATAAGGTAGAAAAGACAGCATCTTAACAGACTCTTGTGGGTTTAAAGGGATCATGGGAAGTGGTAACACCTGCTAGAAATCAACAAAACAACCCTAGAAACTACAATAAGCCACCAAAATAACCTAAACTTACTCCAATATGATGTAACCTTATTTATACATCGTTCCAGATCAAGGCATTCAACAGAGATAAAGACTCCGATGTGCTGTAGTTCGATCAGCCGGGAGTAACGTAAATCTGAAATACAAAATAAATGGCAAACGCTGGTATTCCTCATTAGTTTCCTTCGGAAAACCCTCATCCCTTTCCTGTCCAAACGTCTCATGCAAAAATTAACCGTTACTCTCAGTCCTTCATGTATGCAATTGGTCAGTTCTGGAACAGTCTTCCGTCTGTATTTCCAACTGCCTATGATTTCCGGTCTTTTAACCCGTCACGTCCTGACCAATTTCCTACCTCCGATACCCCCTAGTCCTTAGCAATTTCAGATTTTTGGGGGGGAGGGGGCTCAAACCTTCACTTTGGGTGAAAAACTTCGAAAATTCATAAAGAAATGGCCTTCCTGAGGTGTACAGGTGTCAGTCCACCTTACGTTTTCTTTCATTCTCATGGCACCTGGTTACAAAGAAAATTAACTATGGGAGGGTAAACTAATTCAAGCCACTTTGAATTACGTATTTATTTATTTATTTGGTATTAATTCATGTGTAGTACAAGACTATATTGGTTTTTACACAAATATATAGGCAATAGAAGAATTGTTCAGTCACCAAACACATCCACATATGGCACATTCCTTTACGACATTTTCACCTCATCATTTCTGTTTATTTCTTGCTCTAGCTTCTTTATTTCTTTGTCCTCCACCTTAGGAATCACTTTCACCATGAATTTCGTCATTGGAGAAACTGTGGTGTGACATGTCTTTACTGGCCAGGTCACTGCTAACAGGTGAATTGCCGAGTGTGTGGGGGGGAGGGGGGGTCAAGTGGGGCCAGGTAATATCCCCACTTGACAGCAGATATAGGAAGGTCTCCCACATATGCCTACCAAAAATCACCCGTGAAACTTGAAAATTGTGCAAATGACTGACCTTGCAATTGCGTAACGTACAGGTACGTCGATGGGTCTAGCTGTGACAAAACGTTGCGACGTACCCATACGTCGACAGGACACCTCGGGTTAAACGCAATGTGCTCAGGCATCTCGAAATGAACAGATCTTGAATTTGGCTGTTATTTTGTTTACATTTTTTCTAAGAGGAAACAATCTTGTGGCCTTCTAGCATTTGGTTTCTTCTTCCTTGCATAATAATAATAATAATAATAATAATAATCTATCTATCTATCTATCTATTGCCAGACACCATAATCCCGTAAGGGGTGACCATTTGACTTTGAGTTATTTATTTTACGGGGAGGGGCACTAACCCTCCACCAACCCACTTGTTGACACGTAGGGAGCACGTATGGTTTGGTTATATGGTTACCACCCAGCGTTGTAAATGGTTTCTTGGCTTACAGGAAACCATTTGGCTTGTCACTCAATGTAATGCCACCTGTAAAGGAAAGAAAAGCAGTAAGAAGTGACAGGAAATATAGGAGAAATAGGAAGAAAGGAGGGAAGCACAGAAAAAGAATGATAAAGGCTAAGGAAGAAGTAGGCAGCACTACATCAAGTGAGTGGATGATGGTCGCCACCACCTACCACTAATAATAATAATAATAATAATAATAATAATAATAACAAACTGACTGGATAAATATAACTGCATTTTCGGATGACTGTTACTTCGACACTTAACGGGGCTATAATAACGAGTACTGTAGATCGTTATCTTTTATTATGCTACTGTTCCTTAGGTTATGGCCCTATGTATGTCATACAGGTAGTATAATTTTTACTAAAATTTACTAGTTCACTATCACTCATTTTGACCTTCAATTAGTTTTCCCCGATTGTTTATGCTGAGGTTTGTTTGATTTTGAGAATCATTTCTATTACAAGTTACACAACTGGTGACGCTTTTGACCCCTCAGTTTACTAATGAGTGCAGACCAAAATGCCAGGGAAATGCCACAGAAGAAAAGTGAATTATAATGATGAATATTACTTACTGGAAGTGGAAGCAGAAATTTATCGGCATCTTCTGAGTGGGTTTGTAAACGTCTTTTTTTTTTCTTCTTTTTTATATTGCAAGTCGCTGGGTTTACTAAAATTGTCACGCACGTAAGTTACATGTCATACATATTGCATAACAAGACACAGCACTGAAATAACAATATTATTGTCAGTCATTACGTCGCTGGCGTCTAGCAAACAACAGATAACCAGAAAACCTTTCATAAGGTGGTTCTACCAGTGAACACCTAGTGGTCCTACCATTTAAAGAAAAGTGTACAATTACTTACTGATATGCACTGTGCAGCAGTCAAAAGTTTTGGTACCTTTGTGTATTATGGATGGTCCATCACCACACACCACTCCTTCCGTCAGTATGTAAACTGAACGGCGAACACCCAGGGGCCACTTGCATTTCTTAAAAATCGACTAACTATGAATCCAAGAATGATGTATGTTTCTTCGAATGTTTAAACTCACTTTCAAAGGCCACTGATAATAAAAGTACGCTTTACTTGAAGCAGCAGAGAGACCTTACCAATTCGTCATATTCCTCCAATTTGTTTTCTGCATTTTTCTGACTAATTCCAGGGTGGTAAATTAACTTTTTCTGCTGAAAGATTTCATCCCTATTATTATCATCACGTTCCTTAAGCCGTATTTACTTTTCGTTGCAAAACCTTTACTTAGTATATTAGAGGAACATGATGGAGGTGGGCCAGTTCCGTTCAGTTCAGTTGGTATGCGAGATTATTGCCTTTGCATGTGTTCTTATTCTTTCCTGACCAGTTCGCTGAAATATATGCCATTTTGACAGCGGTTCTTTTTTCTATCTTCTATTGTTTTGTTGTTGTAGCTATTGTCTTTACTGCTTTCCTTTTAACCATATTCGTGTTTTGTTTTCTAATTTGTTTCTTTAATAATTTGTTCTCTTTTTCTCCACATATTGTATAGAACTTCCTTCTCTTCCAGATTTTCTTTCTGAAATAAATATTGCCCAATTACCTCTATCTCCCCTTCATGATACGGTTGCTGTAGTTCTTATCACATCTACGCTAAAATTACGTCAAATTTGGTAGGTTAGGTTTACTTATTTTAACGTAGATGCGATAGCGGACGGAACCAAGAGATGAAGAACAACCCCCTCCTCCTAAATATATACTAAACTAAGCGATGCAACACCCGGGGAGCGTTACTGTCCAAAACTTCAAAGTTGCCTCGATTGGGGGCTACAGCTTTAATTTTACCCTTCGATTTATCGAATGTTTAAATTCTTTCGTTAATAAATGGCCTCCACCAGTTGATCCCGTGACATGCCACGATGTTCATTACTCAACGGACACAGAGGCGAATACTGTATAAAACAGACGCCACGATTAACAAGAGCAACAAAAACATTAATACTGGAAATTCATTTGAGCAGATTCAAACGAATAACAAACAGTACTCTAGCTCACAGAAATAAAGATGTTCGCCCTCACCTTGCCTGTGTTCCGCCACTCAGCCCCGCCTATGAAACTCCTACGAACGCACTCAAACGCACTACTGAGTGTGGACGTCTGGACGAACATCACGTTTGGCGCCAAAATTTGTACCTTGCACTTTTTGCGTTTTTTTCATTATTTACTTAAACAGCTTATAATATATTAGCAATTATTAGTGCAAAATTTATAACAGTTGTACGATAAAGCTGTAATTTGAAAGATTTACATGTAGGCACATAAGTTAGTCCTCACACGAATGCGTATTTTTTTTTTTTTTATCTTTCAATTATTTAATATCAAACTGCATAAATGCATCCTGTTTAAATCGATAATTGCTTTATTCGTTTACCTTCGCAATAGTTTTTTGGCTGGTTCTCAACATTTTTGTAACTGATATGGTGCAGTGCAGTTATAGTAGGCTACTGCGTCCCTGTCCTTTGTGCTTACACTTACCAAAATTATATTACTTAGCTCGGTCAATTTGGACACCCCCCGCAGAGTACTCTCGATTTGGTAAAAGGATTCTTGCATATCCACTGAGAGTGCCCGATGATCTGCATTACATTCACACGCAAAGCTGGGAGCTGTGGGGAAGGGGAAACGGGTAATGTATCAAAATGCATGTGTTGTTTTATGTGTGAACGGTTTTTATTTTTTTTTTCTGTTTTCAAACTTGTAAGAGTTGACCAAAGGGGAAGCATCTTAATTCTAAGAACACTAACTTAAAGATCAAGGTCAGTTAAAGGTCAAGTTCACAATGCAAGGTTAAAGACGACTCTGACAGCTTCGATTTCATTATAACTCTTTGTTGGAATGTTGACGGTCAGCGACGGAAGAACAGGTTACATTTTCAGAACAAGGTCAAGGTCTTGTTACAAGGCAAGAACAATTCAGTGTTGACCCAGTTTGAATCAAGCTTGGTGGAAGGATTAAGGGTCAGGCAGGGATAGTGTAACTCGATTTTTAAAACAATCTGTGAAACGTCAAGGTCAAAGAGTAGGGTTATGACGGATGTTGTAGACCCATCCCCTAACTGCTTGTGTAAGATTTCTTGTGTGGGAGCTGTTTCCACAGTTGATTTGTTTGCATCTCATTAAATGGAATTCCCAGTGTGGTCAGCTTCATTGGAGAGATGCAGAACCAACTAACTTAGCGAGGATTTCTTAGTAACTGCTCTAATAATGTTTATGACATTGGATCGGGCGGTCACCAACACCGTCAAAGATGAGTGTGAAAGTAGTAGACGCAAGAGTGAAGATTTAAGTTATTAGTATATTAGTATCTTGAAACAGCAGCAGCTATGGAAGTGGCCTTGGCAGGACTGCAATGATCAAGTCGTATATAAAAAGATGGTTTGGTGAAAGGTATTGTACTCCAAAGTAGTATGAATTGTGTCGCGTAGTGGTGCAGAGGGTGAGGTCTGAATATATAGACAACATAAATTTTCTTCTAAAATGATAAAGAAGTAGGAATGGCAAAAGTGCACAGATAAGAAATGAAAAAAGCACAGAAACAATTACAGAGCATTCAGGATGGGAGGAGATTTGGAGACCTGTACCCAACATTCCATCTATGTATAGCCCGACGCCCTAATCCTGCAAAGGGTGGCCGCAGGCAAAACGCCTCCAAGTCGCTCTGTCACCACCATTTGACTACCCTCCCCCCATATCACTCCCCCTCTCCCATATATACCTCTCAACTCCATCCCTTCACCTCATCCTCGGTCCCCCCCCCTCCTCTCCCTCCCTCCACTTCACCTACATTAGTCTTTCATTCTCCATTCTCTCCACATGTCCAAACCACCTCAGTGTATTTCTCCTAATTTTCTCAACCACATCCACATCCACCCCATAACGTTCTTTCACTTCTTCATTCGTCAACCTGTCACTCCATTTCACTCTACATGCTCCTTTCAGGTAACTCATATCCACTGCTCTCACTCTTGACTTGTTCCCATCACGACTCGCTTCCATACGTCAGGGTAGAGATCACGGCACTATCATGCAGTGACTTAACTTCCATACTCACCTCCCTATTTCTCATCACTGCTTTCAGTGAACCAACAACCTTCCTTCACTGCTGTACATTTTTGAGCACTTCATCCCCCAAACTTCCATCCTTACTTATCACACTCCCCAGGTACTTGATGCACTCATATTTGCCATATCCTTACCATTCAACCTCACAGTGCATTCTGTGACTTCATTCCTCTCAGACACCATAACTTAATCTTGTTAACATTAACTTTCAGATTCCTCTTCGTACACATTGCCCCAAATTCATTCACCAAACCTTGCAACTCCCATTCATCTTCACTCAACAATACTGTATCATCAGCAAACAGCAACACAGGAATCTACCACACCTCACCCTAATTCATCAGAGCCTCCCCCACATCCACTCCCCTACCTAGCACCTCCTTTACGACTCCATCCATGTATATATTAAACAGCCATGGAAACATCACACATCCCTGTTTCAGTCCCACATTTAGATCAAAGAACTCCCTCAGCTCACTATCCACTCGCACCGTAGCCTCGTACATACTCTTCACAGCACTCAACAATTTTCCATCCACTCCATACATTCTTAATATCTTCCACATACCTTGCCTATCTACTTTATCATATGCTTTCTCCAAGTCCATGAAGGCAAAATACACTTTCTTTCCCTTCTCTAGATACTTCTCCACTAAACATCTTAGAACAAATATCTGATCTACACACCCTTTTCCCTTCCTAAATCCCCCTTGTTCTTCTCCAATTAGCTCCTCTGTTGTATGCCTAACCCCATCAGTGAGTATTCTACCATATATTTTTCCAATCACACTAAGAAGGCAAATACCCCTATGGTTTCCACATACTTCTCTCTCCCCTTTTCCTTTGTATAAAGAAACAATTATACCTGATTTCCAGTCCTCTGGAACCCTTCACTCTTCCCAGGCCAGTCTACACAACTTCCATATCCACTCCACAACAATCTCACCCCCATACTTCAGCATTAAAAACACTCCATCAATTCCTGGGGCCTTTCCCATCTTGATCTTCTTCATTGCTTCAACGTCCCACCAGCTACAAGTTTGTGGCTAAAGTGTGGAATGTAGTAATGCGTATTGGTCTCCAAGTCTCCCATCCTGAATGCACTTCTGTTTCTGTGATATTTTTTCATCTCTTATCTGTGCACTTCAGCAATTCCTACTTCTTGACAATCATTTTAGAAGCAAATTTTTGTTTTTTAGTTTATGATCTTTTTGTGGAAGTATAAGTATGCATAAAGCAAGAGTTAGATTTGGATTGTTACATGCATAGCATACTATCTATCTATCTATCTATAGCCCGACGCCCTAATCCCACAAAGGGTCGCCGCAGACAAAACGCCTCCAAGTCGCTCTGTCACCCACCATTTGCCTACCCTCCCCCCCAGCTCACTCCCCCCTCCCTCATATAGCTCCCAACTCCATCCCTCCACCTCATTCTCGGCCTTCCCCTCCCTCTCCCTCCCTGCACCCCACCTGCATACACCCTCTTAGTCAGTCTTTCATTCTCCATTCTCTCCACATGTGCAAACCACCTCAGTGTATTTCTCCTAATCTTCTCAACCACATCCACATCCACCCCACAACATTCCTTCACTTCTTCATTCATCAACCTGTCCCTCCATGTCACTCCACATGCTCCTCTCAAGTAACTCATTTCCACTGCTCTCACTCTTGACTTGTTACCCTCTAGCAAGGTCCATGCCTCGCTTCAATACGTCAGGGTAGGGATCACAATTCTATCATGCAGTGACTTCTTGACTTCCATACTCACCTCCCAATTTCTCATCACCACTTTCAATGAACCAACAATCTTCTTTCCCTCCTGTACCCTTTCAAGTATTTCATCCCCAAACTTCCACCCTTACTCATCACACTGCCCCAGTACTTGAATGCACTCACATTCTCCATATCCTCACCATCCAACCTCACTGTGCATTCTGTGACTTTATTCCTCTCAAACACCATAACTTTACTCTTGTTCACATTGACTTTCAGATTCCTCTTCTTACACACTGTCCCAAATTCATTCACCAAACCTTGCAACTCCCCTTCATCTTCACTCAATAATACTGTATCATCAGCAAACAACAACACCGGAATCTTCCACATCTCGCCCTCATTCATTAGAGCCACCCTCACATCCACTGCCCTGCCTTACACCTCCTTTACAACCCCATCCATGTATATATTAAACAGCCATGGAGATGTCACACAACCCTGTTTCAGTCCCACTTACAGATCAAAGAACTCAGCTCACCATCCACTCGCACAGTAGCCCTAGCTCCTTCGTACGTGCTCATCACAGCATTCAGAAATTTCCCCTCCACTCTATATATTCTTAATACCTTCCACATACCTTGTCTGTCTATTCTGTCATAAGCTTTCTCCAAGTCCATGAAGGCAGCATACACTTTCTTTCCCTTCTCTAGATATTCTCCACTAAACATCTTAGAACAAATATCTGATCTACACACCCTTTTCCCTTCCTAAATCCCCCTTGTTCTTCTCCAACTAACTCCTCTGTTATATGCCTAACCCTGTCAATAAGTATTCTACAATATATCTTTCCAGTCACACTAAGAAGGCAAATACCCCTATGGTTACCACATACTTCTCTCTCCCCTTTTCCTTTATATAAAGGAACAATTATACCTGATTTCTAGTCCTCTGGAACCCTTCCCTCTTCCCAAGCCAATCTACTCAACTTCCATATCCATTCCACAGCAATCTCACCCTCATACTTCAGCATTTCACCACTCACTCCATCATCTATCTATCTATCTATCTATTGCCAGACGCCATAATCCCGTAAGGGGGGGCCATTTGACTTTGAGTTATTTGTTTTACAGGGAGGGGCACTAACCCTCCACCAACCCACTTGTTGACATGTAGGGAGCACATATGGTTTGGTTATATGGTTACCACCCAGCGTTGTAAATGGTTTCTTGGCTTACAGGAAACCATTTGGCTTGTCAGTCAATGTAAAGCCACCTGTAAAAGAAAGAAAAGCAATAAGAAGTGACAGGAAAGATAGGAAAAATAGGAAGAGAGGAGGGCAGGCACAGAAAAAGAATGATAAAGGCTAAGGAAGAAGTAGCCAGCACTACATCACGTGACTCCATCATACTGAAATATTAAATGTGGGTGCCTTCCTGTGAAAAGAAGCATTTTGGTACATTCTTTAACTGTAGGCGAGTGGTAGCTAACCAGTATTCCGCTAAAGGCATACTTACAGGTGACCGCAATGCGGTTTTCAGGCCATAACTCGTGAACTGTAGCCGGAATACTTTTCTAAACACGAAAAGAAACAACTACACTTGACAAGCAGCGTACACTCGCATACACCGTTTGTTTTGGAGATACAGTATGACTAATGGAGGAGAAAGAAAGAACAAAATCGATATTTTTTACAGTTCGCGGATTTGTTTTGGAGTTATGACTGATGAAGAATAAGGGAAGAAAATACAAAATTGATATTTTTGCAGTTCGATTTTGCAACATCTACAAAGGTGAAGAAGACTTTGCGAGCTGTTTTGCACTTGAACAGCAAAGGTCTTTTGGTTCATAAGCTTAGAACTGGGTTTTGAGACTGTTTTTGCGCGAATTCTCCTATTTCTTATAGTACAGGACGCCATTTTGAACCTGTGGCATTCCCACTTGTGGAGTGCTACTGCATTCCGTGATAACTGGTTAATATATATCTTGTTCCAGAATGAGTTGCCTGGTTGCACTGTGTGATTTGACCCAGGAGGGGTCATTTTGCATTAAAATCTGCTGTCATTGTGTTTAATATGTGCAGTAATGTGGTGGGATTGGGATTAGCCAACATAGACTGCTGCAAACATTAAAGCTTTCCAAAAAACACAAATCCCCAAACATAATGGGAGGATGCACATAAACATCTGCATCAAGAAGCAAAAAACTTCTAATTAAAGAACACATGATTATCAGAGGTACACAAATCATTGGTTTAGAACCCCACTCATGTAACTTTGTTGCATCACCCAAACAAATCGTATAATTTATCATTCGTATTGTTTATAAAGGCTCTAGCATGCCTGCTTGCATTAGCTTAGGTCACCTAATGGCGGCTCTCCACGCTGCTCGATTTCTGGCAGCCTCCCTATTCAGTCCCTTATCCCTGAGGTCACTCTGTTTGACCTCATTCCAGGTGTTTTTTTAATCTACCTTTTGTAACCCTGCCCTCAAAGTTCAGACCTTTCACCTTCCACACCCAGCTGTCATCCCCCATCCTCTTAACATACTTGAACTTTCCCAGTCTACCCCTCCTTATCACACCACCAGTACATTCAAATCCCATCCTCCCTCACAGCTTTTCAATTACAGTTTTAGCCCCCCCCCCATGCCTCGGATTCAAGGATGCACTGCAAATCTGTCTACTGTAATAACTGCCATTTCTGTCCATTTGAGCCTACGAATATCCTCATCCTTTACTGCATTACGCTCCTAACACATGCAGCCTACAAGGATCCCTCAGCATGGAGGGAAAACCCTCTGAGTGTTAAGAGAGGCAACACCACCCTGAACTTCCTCCAGCCACTCCTTACTCTAGCTGCAGAGCTAGCTCCAGCCCCACCTTCAGCACATAACATGTCCTCCATATAACAAAACTCTTCTACGTACCCAATACTCTATATCAGGGTCACTCCTTTCATGCCTGTCAGTCTCTGCATGCTCTCCTTGACATATGAAATAAGTATTATTTTGCAGCCTACCTCAAATACCCCTACATCTCTTATGCACCCACTTATCACAGACACTGCACAAGATAGAGCTACTTCCCAAACCCTTGTGACAAACTACACATGGCCGCCTTTGCTTTTACAGTACCGCCACCTGCCCTAGATACAGTCACTTGTTTTATCCGTATTTACACTCAAACCCACATTATTTTGCAGCCTACCTCAAATACCACTGCATCTTTTATGCACCCACTTATCACAGACACTGCACAAGATCGAGTTACTTCCCAAATCCTTGTGACAAACTACACATGGCCACCTTTGCTTTTACAGTACCACCACTTGCCCTAGATGCCGTATTTACACTGAGACCTTTGTTCCCCATTCTGTCTCTCCACTTCCTAAGTCTTTCCTCTGCCTCTTATTCATTTTGCAATCAACATCATGTCATCAGCATACATTTCCCATGGGAGTCCATTTCACTTGTCATGTGAGGGAGCTTCAAGCACCATGACAAACATCAAGGGGCTCAAAGTAGACTCCTAATGCACGCCAGCATTCACTGAAAATTCACTGAAAACTCATCACTTATGTCTCCATTCCCTCTCACCTACATACATAGCCATAACCACTCTAACCAGCCACTCCTTGATCCCAGGCTATCTCATTGCCCACTTCATCACCTTCCTAGGGTCTCTGTCAGCAGCCTTATTAAAATAAACAAAAACAAAGTACAGCTCCCTTTTCCTTCCCATATATTCTTCCTGAAGCTGTCAGACAGTAAATGTGGCATCAGTGTCCCCTCTCCTGCCATAAACCCAAACTGCATCTCATCAGTATTCACCCTTTCCCTTATCATGCCTTCTAGGACTTCCTCCATTACCTTCATTATCTGGTCCAAAAGTCGTATGTCTCAATATTCTTACCAGGGCATCACCCTCCCCCATGTACACATTTATAACTACACTCTTCAGCCTACCAACACTACACAAAATGCCATGATACCATCACTTCTCCTCCACATAGCACCAACATACTTCACAAGCACATACATAAGCACACAGCCACCATAGCCATCCAAAACCTCCAGCCAAACAGCGTCCTTCATGATCCACCATCAGATGGCCACCCCTCAAAAATCGTACCCTACCCAGAGAAACAGGAGTATGGTACACTTAAACCAGGTTGTGATGCTGTCATCACCCATCCCTATTTGAATACTAACACAAAAGACAACTCAAAGGCAATCCACTAGGACTGAGCTGCATTGCATTTAAATACTTCACAGTTGATCGCTCAAACTATACTAGCCTAGAGGTAATGAGCATAAAATTATCGGCAAACAATTTCAGTCACATGAAGCTAAGCATTTCTTCTTTAACAAAGTTGTAAATATATGAAACAAGCTACCCTCAAATATAGTAAACCGTGATACAGTACTAACCTTTAAAAATTGCTTGGATAAGTATCTGATGTCTAACCCCTTAGCCATGTACTTACATTCACTCCCGAATTACTGTACGCATTTCTGTGGTTGATACCTTTTTTTCTTTCTTTCTTTCCTTGTTTTCAGGATCTGGAAGATACAACTGTAGAACATCAAAAAATACTGCTGACTTAAAGCCACTGTTCCTTGAGTAGATTGGAGAAAGATTTTAAAAATTGTCTGCCTGTGGATTTAGTCCATAAACCTTTGCTTCCTAGTCCCAAGGTGTACCAGTGAGTTACCTGGCCACACAAAAGATGTGGGTAACTCTGAGCCCAATTTTGGATGAGCTATACTGTGACACAGTTTTCCACCCATATCCCATAGCACTTGATTGATCCCACTGTATAATACACAAGCCTAAGTTATAAGATAGAGAAAGGCATTTTCAGGTAAAGAGGGAAGCCTCTTCTGTCAGTGGATAGTGTACCTGTGGATATTTTTTTTTTTCCCCCTGCACAACACCATCTCATTTGTCAGACTTCAGTCTCAAGTCCAGACCAGTAACTTGGTCCTTGCTTTTGTGGTACAAGTCATCATGCTACAGGTGACAACTCCTGTGCACCTTTCATACATATCAGCATTACAAAGTATGACCATATCTGCCACCAACTGGAAAATAGGAAGGGAGAGGTTTTGATCACTATCCATCTGTGGATTCAACCCATAAACATTATCACTTCATAGTTTAATGCCACTTGACCATATAAATGACATGTATGAAATTACAGTATAAGATAAGCTGTCTCTTGTTGAGGTTTTCCACCAATCTCCTATGTCATTCATTTCATAAAATTCACGCTGAGAATAGCTGCTGTCAGAGAAGGAAGGATAGTACAGGAAGATGTAACTTTGGAAGTGTTTTCATGGTACAGGAAATGCAAGTTCTGTGCCACCCTTCATATCACATAGAAATTACAGTATCATTCACCAAGTTCAGTTCTAGGTATTTCAAGAGCTGTTTTTGCTTCCATACTTGCATTTTTTTTTTTTTTGAGGGGGGGGAGTCCTCTGAACCATTACATTATTACTTCCCTAATAGTTTTTATTAAGGTTCCACTCATACGATGCAGTGCAATAGAATTATCAAATCACTCAGAAGCTGTACAGTGTCCCCTTATCCTGATTTCTATAGCTGATTGGCATGTATTCATATGTACTTACACTGTAGTTGTGTTACTGTATTCCGGTAACCAGCTGTCAGCTTAAGGGGGTGCTGGCACTCATTACTCTTGGATGGTAAAACCAAATTAGTTTTGCAGACACAGAGAAGTTATTAATCATTTCCCTTTCTATTAACTTATTATTCTCTGTAGTATCACTTCCTTCCATTCAATAATGCCATAATTAACTGGGAACCATGTGCAAATTTTCAGTTTAGTTCAAAATGTTATATGGCTGAAAAGAACTTACCAAATATCTTTTGTTTAGTCTCCATGAAAGCAGTGGCCTTCTTGAACACTTTCTGGGAATAAATTATTTTGGTATCCCTCCCATGATAAGGACAATGAATTTTTACTTTGAAACCTCAGTTAAAAATCAAATTTCTGAGGAAAAATATTAAACAAAAAATATAGGCTCAAAAATTTGTTTTATTTTGCCTCAAAAATATCTTTAAGAAAAAAAAAAATGGTGAAAATTGGTTAAAAAATGACAGATATATTCAACTGAAACCCCCCCCCAAAAAAAAAAACTTTACAGGAGAGCCAAATTTAAATCCCCCACACCCATGGATGGCCATTTAACAAGTTAAAAGTCCCTAGCGCTGTATGAACAGTTGTATATAACCATAAAACTTAGTGTGTGTGTGCTGCCACCACTGCAACCATATTTTTAAAACATTTAGCTGATTTTCGACCATGTGCCAGAAATTTACGTATATTTTGAGGCCAACACCCCCTTAATGCACAATATAG
>JAGKTI010006770.1:25555-39499 GCA_018397915.1 Birgus latro | reverse complement strand
TTTGAGACCGTGGTTTGTGGGAGTTTCCCCTATTGTTGTAATTTTCTATATCACAGTCGAGTTGAGTGAATTCTTATGTACGTGTGTTTTTTTGTATCGGGCGAGTAGTTCTTCTGTGAGTAGATTAATTAATATCCTGTTGGATGTGAAGCCCAAGGAACCTCTGTAGTGGTATACACTTGAATAATTTCTTTGTACTGTGAAATATGAGTCAGGTGATTTGTAAACTGTGGAGAAGAGAGCTCCCATTCTCTCGGATATTTTGGTGTATCGGAGACAGTTGCTTTACTAAGCTCCAATAATTAATTCTTGTTCGTTATTCTATTCATTCTGTGTATTTTAAGGTTAGCAATATAGATAAGTATACTTTTCACATGAGTTTGGAATAAATCCTCTGGGGAGTAATTCATGAGAACGAGTGGCCCGCAAGGCATGTTTTATCTATAAAATCCACGCTCTCATATATTATACTCACGCTACCCTGTTACTGCCATAGGCCTCTTTGTCCCCTCTTCCATCGTACGGGACTAATATCTTTAATACTTTTTTTTCCCCGGCAACCGCTGGGTGGTGGCAGCATACCAAATTATTTCAATTATTTAACGAGGCCTTCTTAATAACTCTAAGATAACTTCTTTATAACGCAAATAGTAAAAATTCTGTTATTACACTGGATGTTACAGTGGTGGGATATTAATTTAACTTCATTTAGAAGGGAACTCAAAATTCTCTCACTACACCGGTTGGCACAGCGGTGTGATAATTCAAATTCTCAAGGGTGCTAAAATTTTGAGCACCACAAAATTTTGACCGGATTTTTCGATAATTAGTTATGTGTGAACTTATATGGTGATAAAAATTATATTTTCCCATTAAAAGTCCCGATTCTGTAGATGACTGCAGATTTGGTATTTCATTGCACCCGTCTTCCTTTTGCCCTCATTCTCACCTACTCCTGCACTTATACCCCATCCATACACCCACCGTCTCATTCTCTCACCCACCATGTGGTCTCAGTTATTCCACATACTGTATGTCCGCTTTTGCACTGTCAACCACCTGGACAATATGAGAATCTCAAACTTACATATTTATAAACACGTAATATGAAGATTATTCACATATAATCTTAAAGTATGTCCATCAAGAACGTTCTTTTAAGATTAGGCAATGGGTGCTTCTGAAAAGCTCCAACCACTGATCTCCATATTATGGGAAGGCAATCTCCGCAGCGAGCGTGTGACTTTGGCCACCACATTTAAACATCTGCACTCCTCGGCATCACCATGGTAGTGCAATTGGAACACTGTTCTTAGCCTGCTGTTTCTGTTTCACTGTTGCTTACATAAGCTGAGCAGTGGGCTTTAACTATATTTAAGCTGCACAGTGGACCATGGCACTATAATTTCTGAATAAATGGCAGTGGTGTCGGGTGTAATGCATAAACATCATCAACGCTGCCTTGGGCTCCTGGTGGCAGGCACGCAAAGTACACGGCGGTGCCCATTAGAAAGCCTCTTCATACTATAGAGCTCAGTGGCTCCAACCTGGTCGAGGGAACTGTGGACTCTAATTTAGCACATTCCCAAGCTGTTTAAAAAGCCTATTTTTCTTTGCTATGAACACTGTTGTGCAAAATTGTGAATCACAGTAATATCATTGAAATATCCACCCCAAGGGAAACCACATAGAGGTGTGAGGCAGTGATGAAATACCCACCCCAAGGAGAGACCACAGGGAGGCACGTAAAGGGCCTGGACAAGATGGGCTTATGTCTCCCGCAACCATGCACCCTTCTTCCCCTCAATGGAGCCTGCGGGAGATATGCCACCCCGCCACACTACTCTTGAGCCAGTCCAGCACTCACCAGGATCGGGGTGGAACTTGTCCCTTAGCAGTCTCAGGTAGAACCGCGACGATGGCCACTGATCTCGTCAGGGAGAAGAAGGCCACCGTACTCTTCTCATCTACCACTGTCCTCCCCGGGGAGGAAACGCCCACTGTCCTTTCCCCATCTGGAGCCTCCACTGGGAGCAGAACTGTGGTGACAGCCACCATCCTCACCAGGGAGAGAACAGCCACTGTCCTTCTCCCACCTGCTGTCCCAGGGCAAGGCAGGACCGCGGCAACATCCATCGTACCTACCAGGGAGGAAACGGCCTCCATCCTTTCCTCACCTGCAGCCTCCGCTGGGAGCAGAACCGCGGCGATGGCCACTGTCCTCACCAGAGAGAGAACGGCGACTGTTCTCACCAGGGAGAGAACAGCCACCATCCTTCTCTCACCTGCTGCCCCAGGGCAAGGCAGAGCTGCGGCGGCATCCACCATACCTGCCGGAGAGGAAATGGCCACCGAACTCTCCTCACCTGCAGCCCCCACTGGGTGCAGAACCGCAGCAATGGCCACCGTCCTTGCCAGGGAGGAAACAGCCACCGTCCTTTCCTCATCTGCCGCCTCTGCAAGGAGCAGGACCACTGCGACGGCCACCATCCTCGCCGGGGAGAGAACGGCCACTGTCTTTCTCTCACTTGATGTCTCAGGGCCCAGCAGAACTGCAGCAGAGCCCTCTGTGCCCACTGGGGTGGGAATGGCCGCCGTCCTTCCCTCATCTGTCACCCCTGCGACGCCCCTCAAGGGTAGCATCCCTTGCTCACCTCACCCCTCCCGATGTCAAGTGGGATACCCCTCTCGCTCTTCCCACAGAGCCAGCCTCCCAGTGGAGGTGCAGCTGGAGAGGATCTGGAGCTGCCCTGTAGTGAGCCTGGGGGTCCGCTCATTGCAACCAATGCCCCCACATCACCCCTTGCTGTCGGATTCCCCGAGGAAGAGATGTCACAGGTAGCCTCTGACAACCTCTCGACCCAAGCGAAGCCCCAGTCATGCTGGGGCATCCCTAGAACTCCAGGACGAAACGTCCCCAGCCCCACTGCCGAGAAGTCCTCCTCCAGGAGCAGGTGCAGGGAACCATGCCTGCTCTCCCTGTTCAGCCCCAGTCTGGAGGGCCGACCTACCCACCGAGGCCCCACCAGGGAAAGGCCTCCCTCTACACTGCCTAGCAGTCCACCTCTGACTACCAGGCGCCTGACGGTGGTCCCATGCCTCTTGTGAGAGAGCACACCTGACAGGACCCCTCCCACACCAGGACGAATGCAACTGCCCAGTCACGGATCCTCTGTGTATCAGATAATGTATTTGATCTGTACAGCGTATCGTGTTCGGCATTGTATATGTTATGCTACATGTGCAAAGTTCACCTCCTTGTCCTCTGATCACAATGACTGATTTGGGGTTCTCTTCTAGACCAGGTCTAGTGCATACAACTAGAGGAACAGGGCATAAAAACTCGGGTCAACCCAAATTACACGTATATTGCCTTAGATTCGACACACTTAATACAATATTAACACAGTACACTATTCTGGTCAAAGGCACAGATAAGACAGGAGGACTCTGGTTTGGGCTGCTGGAGACTTGGGCTGCTCACAGGTGTCATCTAGGTGTGGGAGGGGGTCTCGTCAAGTGTGCCTTCCTGCAGGAGGCACGGGACCACTGTCAGGGGCTAGGTCATCTGGAGTGGGCTTTTGGGGGGCATAGGTGGTAGCCCATCCCTAGTGGGGCCTCAGTGGGGTGTTCAGCCCTAGGGACTGGGGCCGAACAGAGCAAACAGGCACTCTTGTCTGCGCCCGCTCCTGTAGGAGGTCACGTCCCAGGGTCCTGGGGGTGCCCCTGGGTGTCAGAGGACTGCATTCTTGCTTGGGTGGAGTCTCCATCAGGGGCTGCCTGAGGTGTCCCTTCCTTCAGGAGTCCAACAGCGAGGGGTGTTGTCTGGGCATTGGCTGCAGGGCACAGATCCCCAAACTCACTACAGGGCCTCGCCAGATCTCCTCCAGCTGCAACTCCACCTGGGAACTGCCTCTATGGGGAGAGAGAGAAGAATGACCCACTCTGCCTCTGGATGGGTGAGGCAAGCAAGGGACATCCTCCATAGAGGAAGTCACAGGGTAGCAGATGAGGGATGTATGGTGACCGACCCCTCCACGGCATGGACGGTGGCTGTCACCACTGTTCCACTAGCTCCTGGGACAGCAAGTGAAGGGCATAGGTGGCCAACTCTTCCCTGGCACGGACAGTGGCCATCACTGTTGTCTTGCTCCCAGTGGAGGGTCCTCCTTGAGGGGCATCACAGGGGATTGCAGATGAGGGACATATGGTGGCCAATCCCTCCCCGGCATGGACAGTGGCCGTCACCACTGCTCCACTAACCCCTGGGACAGCAGGTGAAGGGCATATGGTGGCTGACCCTTCTGCGGTGTAGACGGTGGCCATCACACGTTCCTGCTCCCTGTGAAAGTGGCAAATGAAGGATATACGGTGGCTGGTCCTTCCCTGGTGAGGACGGTGGCCATCCTCTCCCCAATGCGGACAATGGCTGCCATTGCGGTGCTGTTCCCAGTTGAGGCTGCAGGTGAAGGGCGTATGGTGGCCGACCCTTCCCCAGCACGGACGGTGGCTGTCGCTGCAGTCCTGCAGGGGGTAGTAGTTGAGAAGCATCCAGTGGCAGACTTCTCCCCGTCGCAGACGGTGGCCGTAGATGCAGTGCTACCTGGGACTGTGTAGTTACAAGTCCCACCCTGATCCTGGCAAGTGCTGGTCTGGCTGGAGAGTAGTCTGCCGGGGCTGCGTTCCTCTGGTTGGTTCTGTTGAGAAGAGGGGTGCAAGGTAGTGGGGAACGTAGGCCCTTCTAGCTCGGAGCCTTCGCGTGCCCTATGCGCCTCCCTGTGGTCTCCTCCTGGGGTGGGAGTTTTGACACCCTGTCGGTGGTTCCTTCATGAGGTGGGTGTTGCGCCACCCCTCCCATGGTCTTCCGTCGGGGTGGGTATTTCACCACCATTGTGGGAGAAAAAGTCATGTCCCCATGGTTGGAGGTGGTAGTTGTCCAAGCTGGTGGACCGGCAGATCGGTGTGAGGTGGTGGGGGAGGCTGGTCCAGTTGTGGGTAGTCATGTTTGGTTCCTGATGCAGTGCGTAGGTGATGTTGAAGGTGGAGGTCTGCAGCGTCTCCCAGAGGAGGCGGAGGAGGTGAAGCATCCCAGGGATGTGCTGATGCTTCCCATGAGCAGAGATCCAGGTCACTAAGCATATTTTCATTTCTGGTGGTGGTGAGAGGCCGATGTCTCCTGGCTGAATGCTGGCGACAGGTGAGGTGACCTGGTTTTTATTTGGTCACCGACGGCAGGTACAGATCCTCTCCCTGGGGGGTTGAGTTGGTGGAAATTTCCATTGTGCTTGGTGAATCCTTAGTGTTATGGGGGATGTGTTGGGTGTGTGGGGGGGTGGGGGTGGGTGGTTTTGGTGATGTGGGTGATGTTGGGGGTGTGAGTGAGGATTTGGCTGTGTGCTTGGCTGGTGGGCAGGAGAGGTGGCTGGATCTGGTTGTGGTGGTGGTGAGGAGGTGGAGCCATGTGGTGTGGTGGCTGGGCATGGGTGGGTGGTTGATTGTTTGAGTGTTTGGGTCCGGGTGTTTGGAGGTGGAGTGGTGGTGGTGGTGGTGGTGGATGAGGAGCTGGTGTGTGATCTGGCGTAAGTCGTGTTTGTGGAGCAAGAGGAGTGTGGGGATGAAGACTGTGTGAGTGTAAGGGTGGCAGCGAGTGGCATGTAGCATCGAAGACGTGGTGGGGTGGCCGAGGGTGGGTGGGTGGGGGGTCTCTTAGTTGGGTGGCTGGGCCTGCTGTTGTGGTGTTGTGGCGGGAGGTGAGGTGTCAGGTGAGGTCGCTGGGGGTGTGTTAGGGCGCCCGTGGGGATGGTGAAGAGTGGGTGGAGTGTGGGGTGGGGGAGTTGGCTGGGAAAGGGGAAGTGGGTGAGAATGAGGAGGAGAAGGGCATGATGTAGCATGTGTGTGAGTCAGATGTGTGATCTGGGGTGGCAGGTGGTGGTGAAGTGGCGTGGTGGGTGGGGGGATGAGTGTGACGTGGTTGGGAGGTGATGGTTGGGAATGGTTGCATGTGATGGTTACGGTAGTTGTGCTGGATGTTGTGATACTAGTAGGGGTTGGGGATATTGGTGATGGTGTAGGGTCCCACGAACCGTGGTGAGATCTTGCTTGGGGTTGGTAATTGAGCTACTACTACCGAGTCTTCTGGTTTGTAGGGGTTGGATGGGGTGAAGTCGGGTTGTAGGTCCTGGTGTTTTTGTAAGTGGTGTAGTCATCTATTGTGGTGGTGAAGGGGGTCGGACGTGGGGAACGTGGAGGGGAGCTGGAGGTGGATGTCAAAGGGGTAGGAAGAGAGGGTCTCTCCAGATACCCATTTCGTGGTGAGCGATGCCGTCATCTCAGGGGCAGGTATTCATCCTCCATTGTACGATTTTTATGTGTGCTGGCCGGTCTTTGCTGTTTTTTTTCCTCTATTCGACCCGCACCAGATTGAGAAGGGTGCGGTGGTTCCTCTCGCATATTCTGTTCCCTTGGGGCCAGTAGGGAGAGGAGTGAGAGATTCGGTAGCTGTAGATGGTGGCGAGTTCTTCCCATATCTTGCTGGTAAATTCTGGGGCGTTGTCTGAGTGCAAGGCTTGGGGGATGCCAAAGTAGGGGAAGACATGGCAGAGGACGGCGTCAGCCACAACCACGGTGTGATGTTCTTTGGCTGGGCAGACGACGAGGAATTTCGAGTAAGTGTCCACAAAGGTGATGATATACTTGTAGCTGGCTTTAAGTGGTAGGGGGACGGTTACCTCTATGGATAACAGTTGCCATGGTTTGTGGGCGGTGATGTTCCCCGAAGGGCCGGGTGTTTGGCCAGGTTGGAGGGGCCGGGCATCCAATAGGTATCGTTGAATACCTGCAGTAGTTTCTTGGTGCTGAGACGAATGCTGTTGTCTGAGTGCAGGTGGGTCATTGCATCGAGGGTGGTGCCAGGGTCGAGCATTATGTGTCCAGACTGGGTGAACAGGTGATCGCCGTGCTGGTGGAGCTTAGAGAATACCTGTGGTGGTATCCAGTGGGGGTGATCTTTGTTCTGCCACTGGTGTAGGAATTTGGAGGTGGTGTTGATGGAGTTGATAGGTATTCAGGACAAGGCATCGGCGCTGGTGTGTAATTTGCCGGGTCGATAGGAGATTATGTAGTCAAACTCCTCGAGAGTTTCTCACCACCTGATCAGCTGGGTGTTGTGGGTGTGAGACTGGCATAGCCATTGCAGTGACTGGTGAACGGTTATAATGGTGACGTGTGTTCCCGAGAGGTAGGCTCGGAAGTGTTCCAATGCCCCTATGATGCCTAGACATCCTCGTTTGGTGGCGGCGTAGTTTTTCTCGGCTTGGTTGAGGGTGCGGCTGGCTCTGGCGATGATGTGCTCCTGCCCTTCTTGGACCTGGGTGAGGACGGTGCCAATTGCCACAAGAGACATGGTATATAGGCAAAAGGGCAGGGTATAGTTGGGGAATGCGACGATCGGGGCTGTGATGAGTTTGGTTTTGAGGGTGTGGAATGCTGTGATCCAATCATTGGTCCAAGTGAAGGGCTCGCCCTTTTTAGTCATGTCATGGAGGGGATTTGTGATGTTGGCAAACCTTTTCATGAAGCACCAGTAGTAAGATGTGAGCCCGAGAAAGGTGCGTACTTCATGGACATCTTGTAGTAGGGGGAGGTCTGCGATAGCATCCAGCTTGTCAGAGTCGGTTGCTATTCCTTCCTTCAAGATGATGTGCCCCAGGAAGGAGATGGGCTGTTCAGCCACGACGCACTTTGATGGTCTGAGCTTAAGCGCTGCCTGGTGGATGCGCAGGAAGACTTGCTTGAGGCACTGGATGTGGTTGGCCCAGGTCCGGCTGAAAGTGATTATGTGATCGAGGTATGCCAGGCTGATTTCCCAGGTGAGGCCACTGAGGACTGATTCCATTAGTTAGGAAAACGTAGCGGGGGCATTGCAGAGTCCAAATGGGAGGACGTTGAATTCGTAGTGTTTCCCATTACTGGTTGAGAAAGCTGGTTTTCCTATGTCCTGTGGGTGGACAGGGACTTGCCAGTATCCTGATTGTAGGCCCAAGGTGGAAAACCTGGATGCTTAATATAGGGAGTCAAGGGAGTCGTCTATCCTGGGTAGGGGGTGGCGTCCTTTGTGGTCACATCATTCAGTCATCGATAATCCACAGTAGCGCATGGTGCCGTCTTTCTTTTTAAAGAGAACGACTGGAGAGGACCACGTGCTGGTGGATGAAGATACAATGCTGGCATCAAGCATTTCCTGGACCTGCCGGTCTTCCTCAACCCATTGTTTGAGTTTTTTCCGCCATGATGGTTGGCGAATAGATGGTCCTGTCGTGTGGATTTCGTGTGTCAGGTACGTGGTGTAGCCGATGTCTGCTGGTCCTGATGCAAAAAGGTCTTGGAAGTCCAAGAGGAGGCATCAGAGGCTGTCAGCCTGGTGAGGTGAGAGGTGTTCAGGTAGGGGGAGTAGGGTGGCAGGGGAGGAGGGGGAGTGCACAAGGTTTGGCTTCCTCCATTTCTCCAACCACTAATCCTTTGGGGAGGGTGAGGGAGGTGGTGGAGATGTTGGTGACACGTACTGCCCCGAGGTGAGGGGAGAGGAAGGTGGGGGACAGTAGGCAGGAGGAGAGGCTTCGAGGTGATAGGTTAGGGGAGAACAGAATGGAGGCTGCGGTGGATCTGTTCAGGAGTAGCCAGGCCTCATGTTGAAGGGGGATGGTGAGGGCGGAGGCAATGGTTGCGGGGAAGGTGGGGTGTGGAGGAGCGGGGGGGTAGGGGAGGTAGGGGGTAGGGTGGAGGACATGGCAGGGGGAGGTAAGGTGAGGGAGGGGGTGAGGGTGTGCATGTGCAGAGTGGCTGGGAGGGGGAGTCTGGAGGCCTCTGGAATTGGACACATCGCTTGTGACAGTCGATGCTGGTATATATTTTCTGCAGGAGGTCCAGCCCCAAGTAGCCATCATTGGCAAGCCAGGTCGAGTCAAAAATGATGAACTTAAGTTGGGTGGATGCTTGTTGGTGGGTATCGGCAAGCAGGGCCTGGGTTTCCCTACGTATTGGCAGGGGGCCATCCCCCACATCTACGAGGTGAGCTGTGGTGGGGAGAAGCTGGCTGAAAGCCGATTTGTGGCGGGAGTTAGAAGTGGCTGTAGAGGCAGGATCTGGCCGCTCCCGTGTCAACCAGTAGACTCGCTTTTATCCCATTCAGTCTCATAATGTCGTAGATTGGGGGCCGGTATTTTTGTGAGGTGGCCCTCGCCACCATGGGGAGGTGCAGGGGCGGTCTTGAAAATCCAGCTGCTGCTGCGGGACGTCTTCCTCTTCGAGCTCCACTTCCCCGGGGTCGGCGCAGTTGGTGGATGAGGCATTATCCTCGGCACCCTCATTGTCCAGTGAGGAAACTTTTCAGTGCCCTTGGGTGGTTGGCCTGTGCTGGGCAGCCTTTAGCTGCTCGTGGATGTCGTGGATAGGACATCTGTGGCTGCAGGCATAGAATTCCCACAGGTTGACGGAAATGAAATTAGTATTTTCCTTGGGGGTGGGGTGTCTTTTGGTAGGGTGTGCCCTGGGTATGGTGGGCATCACTGGAGGGCTTGCATGGGTGGGGGGTGTCTGTGGTTTGTGGTGTGGCATCATCCTCTGTATGGGGAATTTACTGACAGCACCGATGTGCTGTGGGGTGGAGTGCACAGCTAGGAGGCGTCTGACTAGCTGGATGTCTTTGTCGAGGTCTCCCATTGGGTCATATATTGTAAAGTGTTCCCTTATGGTGCTGGGGAGAATTCTTAACAGTGTGTTGAATATGCGTTGTTCCCGGGTGGCTGCGTTGGTCTCCGAGTAAGCGGCAGTGATGAGTCGCCTGGCCTAGATGAGTGTGTTGTCCAGGTTGCCATTGTAGGTGAGGGTGTCTAACTGTGACAGAGCTACGACGTTCCCCCAAGGAAGGCGTGACTGCTTGGGTCACGATTTGGGCGAAATTCACCCATGTCAGCACCGGGACGATCTTGGGTGGAATACTTGACACTGCTTTGCCCAGATGAGGCAGGGTAACTGCTATCTTCTGCCTGTCAGTGTCGAATCCTATGTCAAAAATGTGCCACATTCTGAAATTTGTGTCATTTTTGGAAAAGAATATAGACATATCATTTTATATTAAAAAGAAAATGTTTGAAGCAGCCTTAATGTCAACCGTTCTATATGGCTGCAAGTCCTGGTTCAATGGGAACTTGAGACCAATGGAAAAATTGTATAACTGGGGTATTAAACAGCTGCTGGGTGCTCGTATGACGGCGTGCACGGACGTTTGTTACGTGGAACTCGGGTACCCGCCACTGAAATCTTTAGTACTAGCAAGGCAGAGGAAGCTTTTCCAGCGACTGTGGGGGGGAAAGGCAAGGTATGCCAGATGACCCGTGGGTGCACGCCGTCAGGCTGACCATGGCAACCAACACACCAAAAAGTAGACACATCAAGAGTTTAATTGATAATTCGGTTGATGATATTAAAGTCGGCATTGAATCTTTAAAGCAATCAATTTCTAACTCTACATCTTCTAGGAGACTAACTTATAATGTGTTGAACCCAACCTTAACAGTTCACGGGATTTATAAATGTCGTGGTAAAACCAATGAGGTACACAGAATGGCATTTAGTCGGCTGCGGGTAGTCAGTCATAATCTGGCGATTGAGACGGGCCGTTGGAATCGGCGTGGTCGGGGACGCCTCCCTGTAGCAGAGCGGCTCTGTCCATGTGGTGATGTGCAAACAGAGTTGCACGTACTGGAGGTGTGTCCACTGACTCAGCACATACGTGTAGGGTATAAATTTACTTCCTGGAGTCAAATTATTGGTGACGATGCTCACTTTCCTATCGAGGAGATAGTGTATAAGGTCCTATCCTGTTTTGGCTAGTGTGCTATAATGTTTACCATACCCTATGTTTTCCAAGTGTATTTACTTCATTTTGTATGTTTTTATTCTAACCATCATACTGTAAATGACAGGAAAAATTTGTTTTGCAAAAAAACCTGATTGGTCAAATTGTAGTTATGTTACAAATCAGAAATGTACAGATTTCCTGCTTTCTTTGAGGATATATAGGTGCACTGATCAACCCTTTAATACTTCTCTTGTTTTGTGGACCATAATTATTTGCTAATATCTGATGTGCAGTTTATCTTATTAAGGTTTATTGTTGCTTGAAATCTTGTATGTGTAACTGGATATTGTGGTCAATAAATACTTACTTACTTACTTACTTACTCTAGGAGTGGCTTAACCATGGACAGGTACGTGTTAATACAGTATTTTGTTCGGGGTCGAACTTTGGCAACTGCATGTGTGGTTTGGCAGCCATTTCACTAAACTTTCCCTTATGTTCCTTGTTGCTGCTGACTGGATCAAGAACCACTGCTAGCTACCAGTGCTCTGCTGTGTGTTCAAAGTCCAACTCCTTGTCCTATGATCACGAGTGACTGATTTGGGGTTCTCTTCTAGACCAGGTGAACCAACCTTCATGCATAATGCATTCAACACAACACTTAATGCTATATTAACACAGTACACTATACAGGTCAAAGGCACAGATAAGACAGGAGAACTCTGGTTTGGGCTGCTGGAGACTTGGGCTGCTCACAGGTGACATCCAGGTGTGGGAGAGGTCTTGTTAGGTGTGCCTTCCCGCAAGAGGCATGGGACCACTGTCAGGGGTCGGGTCATCCGGAGTGGGTTGCTGGGTGGCGTAGAGGGAGGCCCTTCTCTAGGGGGGCCTCGGTGGGGAGTTTGGCCCTCAGGACCGGGGCCAAACAGAGTGAGCAGGTGCGCTTTTCCTGCGCCTGCTCCTGGAGGAGGACTGCTGGCTAAGAGGGCTGGGGAGGTCACGCCCCAGGGTCCTGAGGGCACCCCTGGGTGTCCGAGGGCTGCGGTCTCGCTCAGGGGGAGTCGGAGTCGTCATCAGGGGCTGCCTGCAGTGTCCCATCCTTCGGGAAGCCAACAGCAAGGGGTGTCACTGGGGCGCTGGCTGCAGGGCACGGATCCCCAGACTCATTATGGGGCCTCTCCAGATCTCCTCCAGCTACAACACTGCCTTGGAACTGCCTCTGTGGGGAGATAGAGAAGGGTGTCCCACTCGGCCTCTGGATTGGTGAGGCAAGCAAGGGACGTCCTCCATAGGGGAAGTCACAGAGGTAGCAGACGAGGGACATACTATGGCCAATCCCTCCCTGGCGTGGACAGTGGCTGTCGCTGCGGTTCCACTAGCCCCTGGGACAGCAGGTGAAGGGCGTACGGTGGCCAGCCCTTCCCCGGTGCGGACGGTGGCCATCACAGCGGTCCTGTTCCCAGTGGAGGATCCTCCTTGAGGGGTGACACAGGGGATAGTAGATGAGGGACGTACATTGGCCACTCCCTCCTCAGCATGGATGATGACCGTTGCCACGGTTCCACTAACCCCTGAGACAGCAGGTGAAGGGTGTACGGTGGCCGACCCTTCCCTGGTGCGGATAGCGGCCATCACCGCAGTCCTGCTCCCTGTGGAAGTGGTAGATGAAGGATGGATGGTGGCTGATCCTTCCTCGGTACGGACGGTAGCCATCACCATGCTTCTGCTGTTCTCTGGGGCTACAGCTGAGGGGTGTATGATGGCTGTCCTCTCCCCGACGTGGACGGTGGCGTCACCACAGTCCTGCGGGGGGTAGTAGCTGAGAAGCGTATGGTTGCTGACTTCTCCCCGACGCGGATAGTGAACTTCGTCGCAGTGCTACCTGGGTCTGTGTAGTGACAAGTCCCACCCCGATCCTGGCGAGTGTTGGTCTGGCTGGAGAGTAGTCTGCCGGGGCTGCGTTCCTCTGGTTGGTTCCATTGAGGGGAAGAGGGGTGCAAGGTAGTGAAGGATGTAGGCCTGTCTAGCCTGGAGCCTTCACACGCCCTATGCACCTCTCTGTGATCTCCTGAGGTGGGTGTTTTGACACCCTGTCCGTGATTCCTCCATGGTCTCCCGTTGGGGTGGGTATTTCAGTAAATCTTTGTGGTATGTGTGTAAGGTTAGTTGACCCAAGTTTTTATGCCCTGTTCCTCTAGTTGCATGCCCTAGACCCAGTCTTGAAGGGAACCCAGACTCGTCGCTCGTGTACAGAGAGCAAGGAGTTGAACACGGGACCCAGGTTCGAATCCTCGCTGGTGCAGGGAACAGTTTAAGGATTTGAATTTCATTAAATCAAGCTTTACTGATCTACCAGAAGACCCGCCGACATGTCGTAAAAATGACCCCGCTATTACCAATACACCAGTCCTGTATGAGACAGCCCTAGCATGTACTCAATATGGACGGTGGGTGTTAAGCGCCGAAGTGGTGACATGTAGATTGTAGAAGGACGACTGGGCCTTGATAGCAGGCTGTGAAGCCTATGCCCAGAGTCGGACACATAAAAAAAAAAAAAGGTGGGATAACAGTCACATACCATAATATGAATAATACAATTACAACATAGCATGAATTGTTTAATTATCATATATGAAAATGAAATATTTATTAATGGCAACCCCACCATTTTGTTGGTTCTGCAATATTACATTTCTACTATGTAGTGGAAGTGAGGTTCTTAACTCCTAAGGTGCTATGAACGACGATCGACGTTGGCACTGTTTGGTGTGCAGAGTACTATGAACGTCAATCGTGGAAGCTCTGTAAAAAACCGACAGTTAAACTCCCCGCCACAAGGCTGCTCGGGATGGGACATATGGAGCGTAAACTCGAGTATAACGTCCGGTGCGCTGCTTTTCCACTTCCTGTCCTTTCTCTCTACCCCTCCCTCCCTCTCTCTCTCTCTCTCTTCACATTTATTTATTTATTTATTTATTATGTGCATTCTTTCTACCAAATAAATATTTTTTATGCCATTATCATGGTTCCTTGTGTCAAGTGAGCTGCTCAACCACTCCCTGTCATTTCTCTCTCTCTCTCTCTCT
>JAGKTI010006770.1:0-12612 GCA_018397915.1 Birgus latro | reverse complement strand
AAGACCGAAAGGTAGGCATTTGGTCTTGTTAAAGTTGATTTTTAGACCAAGTTCGCAACATTTGTCATGAAGGCGGGCGAGTGCAGTTGGTGCCTGGGTATAGCAGTTTCGCCCGGAGAAGACCAATGCTAAGTCATCTGCATAGGACAGTAGAGAAATCCCTTGACAATAGTCAACAGTGAGCAGTTCCTCTATCAACACATTAAATAAAAGAGGACTGAGAACACTGCCATGGGGTGTGCCATTGACGTGTGGATGAGGGGGGGATATTTTGCCCTGGAATCGCACACAAGCAACTCGGTCGAGGAAGAAGTCTCTCACCCATGAGAGGAGGCGACCACCCATGCCCTTGGCTGCGAGGGCTGTCAGTACTGCATCCGGGTTGGCATGTTCAAACGCCTTCTCGAGATCAAGGAAGACAGCCATGCCACAACCACTCCTCAGTTCGCCAAGAAAGGAGGCCAAGCAGTGCTGAGCACTCTTGCCAGGGAGGTAAGCGAAGAGCCGTGGATGGAGCAGTCCCAACCTCCAGGCAAGACGAGAGAGGATTAGCCTCTCAGCAGTCTTGGCAATACAGCTGAGGAGAGATATCGGCCTCATGGAGTCCGGGTTGCGTGGCTTAGGGATGGGGTGAATAATGGCTGTTTTCCACTATCCCGGGCGACGCCCTTCAAGCCACGAGTGATTAAACAGATCCAGGATACGAGCCTTCCCTCCTTGGCTGGTGCGAGCCAAGAGGGAGTAGACAAGGCCATCAGGGCCTGGAGCCGTATCCTTTCTGCCATTTAACACTCGATCCAGCTCCCCAACAGTGAATAGGTGGTCTGCAATGTCAGGTCGAGAGGAAGCAGCCTCAACCAAGGCCCTACGGGGGCCTGCAAGACGAGCTTGCAGATCACCGATAGACTGTGGGAGGCTAGTGGGGGCAGTACGGGCAGCAAAATGAGCAGCAAGACGAAGTGCCTCGCCAGCAGGGTCATGATGTGAAGGTGTTCTTGCCGGTCAGGGGGAGTAAAGAGACTTAATCCGCACCCACATCTCACCAAGTGTGGAGTGGGAATCTAGTGACCTGCACCACCTCATCCAAGCCTCGTCCCGAATGCAGCACTTTTCCTGCAAGACGTGTCGCTCCACTGCAGCCAAGTATTTCCTGGTCAGAGAAGAAGGCCGCCGACGGTAGGTCTTGCAGGCAGAGTTCAGCTAATGGTTATGCTCTTGGACCCGCTCGTTGTAGAACCAGTGGTCCTTGACGAAAACCGTGGGGCGCTTAGTGAGGGGAATACTGGCTGCAGCGGCTCGATGTAAGGCATGGGCAACCTGCTCAGCATGGTCTTCAAGGGAATACGGGGGAACAACAGTTTCCATAGGGACCTCCACAGCCCGCACATACTCTGGCCAGGGTGCACGCCGTAAGTCCCAGCAGGGAGGAGGCGGCGGAGGAGGTGGAAGAGGAGCCACCTGCAATTCCATCACCACAGCAAAGTGATCACTGGTGAGGAATGAGTGCAGAGACCACGTTGACACACTAGCAAGAGATGCAGAGGCTATGGAAAGGTCGAGCCCGCCATTTCGATACACTAGCAAGAGATGCAGAGGCTATGGAAAGGTCGAGCCTGCCGCCATTGACATACGTGGGCTCAGACAAGTTGATTAGTAAGGAGATCCCCGCAGTTTCCTCGAGGGTCATGGCAACATGTCGTCCTGCCTCATTCGCCGGAAGGGGCGAGGAGAGGATGGGGTGGTGAGCATTAAAGTCTCCCTCAATGACTGTGGGCACAGCAGCAGCGTGATTTAGAAGCTCCCCAACGTCTAGGGTCCCACCGTGACTTTTATAGATATTATATATAGTTAAGGAAGTCGTGGCAAGCTGCAGGGTTACAGCTTGAACTTCAACACCCTCACCGCAGTGAATAGGAGGGTTGCATTCTGTGCATGGGATGTAGTCCTTCACAAGGATGGCACAACCCCGTGTAGTTCCCCGGACCCTAGGTAGAAAGAATCCGTTGTAGCCTCGGAGTCTAAAAGGGGAGCCGTGAGGAAGGAGCATCTCCTGCAAAAGGAATACATGGATATTCTCCGTGTCAGCCACTTCCTGGAGGTGAGGGAGCTTACTCCACGCCCCCAAACAGTTCCATTGCAATACACGGAGGTAGGCAGGAGTGATTAGAGTGGGGAAAGGTGAGCAGTCCCGTGCAGGAGACCTGGAGCATCGCACTCTGCCTCCACCATTGCCGAAGCTAGGGGGAGCCTTGGTGAGGTGTGAACTGGGCCTTGAGGGTGTGCAGGCTGGCACCAGGGGGCAGGAGCTCTGCATTTTTCCTCTGTCACTGCTGTGGCTGGGGCAAGTGCCGGTGGAGGTGTGACCAGGCCTGGAGAGAAAACTCTCTGCCGCTGACGATGAGTAGCCCTTCGCTCTGCCTCTACCACTGCTGAGGCTGGGGCTGGCCCTGGGGAGGTGGTGACCTGGGCTCGGCGGCGACGCTGAGGAAGTGGAGCAGAAGGCACCTTGGCCCTGGCTGGCACCTTGGCCTTGGCTGGCTCCTTGGCCCTGGCTGGCACCTTGACCCTGGCTGGCACCTTGACCCTTACTACCTTGACTGGAGATACGGGATGGGGAGCAGAGGGAGAGGGGGGAGGCCGCTTTTTCACTTCCACCATCTCTGTTAAAGTCTTGTCTACTGTATCCAAAAGGGGCGTTGAGTTGATTTGCTTGCCATGGAGCTCCCCCAGTAGCTGAGCCAAGCATAGGGCTATCTCCCTTCCAAAAGCCTGCAGTTCGTCCTCGGTGAAGAGAACCTGAGGATAGCCTGCTGTGGAGGGCGAAGGTGGAGCAGTTATGTTGGTCGGTGGCGGGGTCATGGCTGGTGCAGGATGATGGACCTCCACTGCCACTGACTGATGAGTGAGGGCCGATGGGAGAGGCGGAAAAGCACTCTCGTCTAGAGCCGGATGGGGAGGAGCTGCTGCACTGCGCTGCTGACCCCAGACAAAGGTCCCTGGTGGTGCAGGCGTAGTGCTGGTTGCTTGCTGCTGCTGAACCCAGGCCACCTGTCGTTCTTGACCCCGCAGGACGTGTGCGGCTCTGATTGGGCAGCTTGGGTGCCAAGCATGGTGCGGGCCGGCGCAGTTGGGACAACGGGATGTGATTACTTCCTTGGCCTTGAACTTGGTCAGGCAGTGGTCTGTCTCGTGTGGTCCGCTGCACATTCCGCAAACTACAGGCCTGCAGCATGTGGCTCGGTGGTGTCCATACCGCTGACACCGGCAGCAGCTGAGTGGTTCGGGGGTGTAGGGACGGAGGAAGTAGGTGCCCCAGTTCCCTAGGTCAATGGAAGGCAGCAGAGGACCTCGGAGGGTGACAAGGACCTGGCGTGTCTCCTCCCTGGTGTGCTGCCTCTGGCAACGGGTAGCCTCTTCTGCCTGAGGGTGGCGCAAAAGAGGGTCGACTGGCATCCTCAGGGGATACCCCATGACGATTGCCCTGGTTGACCGTAGCCCTGGACTGAGCTCGACAAGTTTGATGGGGGAGGCCTCGTCCACTGCTGCCGTTCGTAGGAGATCGTATGATGCTTCGTCTGGACTGGAAGTGGGCGAGAGTGCATGGTGGCACTGCTTTTTGCGTGGGGAATTTGCTCACAGCACCAATCTACTGTGGGGTAGTATGGGCAGCTAGGAGGCGACGTACCAGCTGGATATTTTTATCCAGGTCTCCCGTTAGGTCATGAATTGTGAAGTGCTCCCTGACAGCATTGGGGAGAATCCTGACCAGGGTATTGAAGACATGTTTTTCCCGGGATTCCTTGCTGGATTCCAGGTATGCGGCGGTGATGAGTCGCCGGGCCTGAATGAGTGTGTCATCAAGGTTTCTGTCATAGGTGAGGGAGTCCTAGTGCTACGACTTTCCCTAATGAGTGGGTGACTTCTTGGTGAATTCCACCCTTGTTAAGTCTAGGACGATCTTAGGTGCAATTGTGGCTACTGCTTTGCCCAGAAGTGGTAGCATTACTGCAATTTTCTATCTGTCTGTCTCGAAGGCTATGTCCAACAGTGGTTTTACAATTTCCAAGTATGTGTGGATGTCGTACTGCTCAGGGTTGTATTTAGGTATCTGGATGTGCGGTTTTGTCGCCTGTTTGCCTTAGTTTCCCTTGTTCCCTGTTGCAACCCACCGGGCCAAGAACTACCGCTGGCCACAGTGTTATGCTGAGTGTGAAAGGGTACGACTTCTCATTCCTTAGACATGGAGCCTGGAGAGGGGTCCTCTTTCTAGACCGGGTTCGGTTCTTTAAGGCAACCAATGAGAACAGGGCATAATAACTCAGGGCAACAAACCCTCCACAAATATTAACATAAATTACAATGCTGAGGCAAATACACAATGGCACACTTTACAAGAAAATAATATACACAGCAAGACAGGGCCGGAGGACTCGGCAACAGGAGAGTGTGACTGGGGCTTGCTGTAGAGTGAGGGCCGGCGATAGTGGAGGGCCCAGAACGGCGGCCTGCGTCAGGAGGCCCCTGATCGTCAGGGCGTCTGGAGGGGCCTTTGTCAGGTGGCCGAGCCACTGGTGTTCGTCCGGGGCCTCGTCACGGGGCAGGGCCGTGGTTGTCTCATCTGGGAGTGGTGGCGGCGGTAGGTGGGTGCCCTTCCTGAGGTGCCAGGAGGCTCGAGCCTAGGGGCTAGGCCCGAACAAGGAGAGCAGGCACACTTGTCTGTGCCTACTCTGCCAGGCAGGAGGTCATCAGTTGGGGCTTGGGAGGTTATGCCCCAGGTCCTAGGGACGTCTCAACTGGTCTGGGGGCTGCGGTCTCGTCGTTGAGCCTCCGTCAGGTGTGGGCTGTGGCAGGTTTTTGTCGGTACCAAGTCCGACTGGAGTTGTGACTTCCGAGGGTCAAGCCGTAGGGCTAGAACCCCAGGCACCAGGGGCCCTTTCCAGGTCTCCTCCAGCTGCTGTTGTAGGTGGACGATGTCCCTTTTGGGAGAAAGGGGGAGGATACCCGAGCTGCTGTAGGTGGATTCCAGCAGGCCCAGGAAATCCTCAGGTGGGGAAGGTCCTGAGGTAGGGGCCGAGGGGTGACATACAATTGGCGGAGGGGCTGGTGGCCGTCTCCTCCCCCATGTGGCTGGTGACCGCCACTAAGGGCTCGTGCCCCTGGCTTCTGATGGGCAAAGTGTGACTGGTGGCTGTCGCTTGCCCAAGGGCACCGTGCCCCGCGAGGACTACACCCCTCGTGTGGCTGGTGGCCATCACTGGGTGGAGGTGCGGCTGGTGGCTGTCACGTGAGTGCAGGTGCAGCTGGTGGCCATCACCAAGGTGCAGCTGGTGGTCGTCACCGGTGTCCCACTTCCTAGAGGGCCCACACGGGCACGACTGGTGGCCGTCACCAATGGGGGTCCCTCCTGATGGAGGCGTGGCTGGTGGCTGTAGCTACTCTGGGAGGTGAGGTTGGTGGCCGTCACCGGTTCTTTTGGAATTTATTGTGGAGCAGCTGGGTGGCCGTCTCCTGGGTGCAGCTGGTGGCCGTCACCTGTCCCTCATTTTGTAGGGTTAGATCGAGGAGCGGCTGGTGTCTGTCGTCTCCCCGTGTGTGGCTGGTGGCCATCACCCGGTATGGTTTGAGGGAGGGAAGCAGCGACTGAGTGGCTGGTTGCCTTCTGCTGCTGGCTATAAGGGCCTAGGAAACTAGCCCCACTCCGAACCTGGCGAGTGCTGGTCCAGCGGGGATGTAGTTTGCCGTGACTAGGAACTCTGTGGCTAGTTACCTGAGCACGAGAGAGGTGTACGGGAAAGACGCAGGTGTGCCCGTCTTGCATGGAGCCTGCACTGCTTATTTCCACCCCTTGGGTATCTCCTCCTGGGTTGGGTGTCTCAGCCAGGTAAGGTCCATGGGATACTTTGGTATTTCGCCACGTATTTTGTGTTTCACTTTCGATGTTGTGCATTTCACATACATATATTTTCTTGATGTGGATTGATTTTCCATTTTTGTGTATATTCTTCACTTTTATTTATTTATTTATTTATTTATTATGCTCATTCCTTCTACCAAATAAATATGTTATATGAATTTATATCATATTGCATTCAATACTTTCTGTGAGATGTTTGCGAAAATTACGTTTTGGGAAAATTTCTCCGATTGTTCTACATTTTCTCCCATACGTGTGCACTAACTATTTTCAGCATAGACGCGTCACACTGCGGTTAGCATTTTACATACGGAAATGAAATATACATTTTCTGGTGTGTAAAATCAACCTCTTCAAATAACAAAGTAAAAAATTTTGCTTCGTGAAAGCTGAAAAATCGACCCCTAATTGCGTTCTGGGGATAGACAGGGTGGAGGATTTGCATATCTTAGGGGTTAATATGTAGTTGGCTCAGACTGTAAATTATGCCTAGTGGGTGTCTTGACTCACTCAGTCTCTATGTTGGCTTAATTTTATTGTTGAGCAAATATTGGCATTTATCATTACATTTCATTAGGTCTAGGAGACCGTCCCAAACCAAGATGAGGACGGACACTGAAAGTAAAGCAAGCCAAGATATCTGTCTTCACTGCACATACAGGGAGTCAAGTTCTACATTCACGATCTGCATAGCTGCATGTAGAAGAGTACAAGGTAAATGATCGTGGAATTAGGAAAAGGTTTAGAATAAAACAGGGACTGTCTCGTGCTGCACATGTGTATTTTGGGTGGTCAAAATGTTGATTATCAGTGTTTACTCAACATTAAATTTAAGCCAACATGTTATGCTGCTGGTTCAAGGTTCAACTTCTTGTCCCTTGATCATGTGCGACTGTTATAGGGTTCTTTTGAAGACCGGGTCTAGTCCATACAACTAAAGGAACAGGGCATAAAAACTAGGCTAAACCAACCTTACACATGTATTTCCTTAGTTACAAAACTGACAAGACACAGATACAATATTTCACAGTACACTATTTAGGTACAAAACATAGGTCAGACTGGAGGACTTGGGACTGGGCGACTGGGCTGTCTGGGCTGCGTACAGGTGGTGGCCAGGTGTGGGGGGGGAGTCCTGGAACAGTCGTCTACATGCAGGAGACATGGGACTTTCGCCAAGGGCCGGGTCATCTGGGATGGACTGCTGGGGGTTCGGCTCTCAGGGCTCGGGCTGAAAAAGGCGAGCAGGCACTCTTGCTGGCGCCTGCTCCAGGAGGCAGAGTTCCAGCTGATGGGGCTGGGGAGGTCATGCCCCTGAGTCCTGGGGACGACCCTGGAAGTCTGAGGGGTGCGGCTTTCCTACAGTAGTGTTGCAGGCAGGGGTAGACTGTGGTAGCCCTTCCATCGGGAGTCCGACAGTTGGTGACATTGTCGGGGCGCTGGCTGCAGGACGTAGATCCTCGGGCTGTCCACGGGGCCTCTCCAGAGCTCCTCCAGCTGTAGCTTCTCCAGGGGTTCACCTCTGTGGGGAGAGAAAGAGAGTCCCGCTCAGCCACAGGAATGGCGGTGGGCCGAGCCAGGGACATCTTCCATAGGTAATGTCTTAGGGGTAGAGAATAGGGAGCGGACGGTGGCCTGCTCTGCCCTCCCCGTGTGGACGATGGCCAACACGGCAGTTCCTCTAGTCCCAAGAACTGCAGGAGGTGAACGAACGGTGGCCTGTTCGCCCTACCCGACACGGACTGTGGCCTGTGTTGCAGTCCTGCTCCCTGCAGAGGGGGCAGCCGGAGGATGGTTGGTGGCCAATCCTCCCTTCCTGGTACGGACAGTGGCCTGTACCATGGTGCCACCACAGGTAACAGCTGAGGAGCGGACGGTGACCTGCTCTGCCTCGTACCCGACATGGACGGTGGCCTGTGTTGCAGCGCTGTTCCTGGGTATACTTGTAGGTGAGGAGTGGGATGGTGGCCTGCTCTGCCTTGTCCCCAACATGGATGGTGGACCGTGTCGCGGTCCTACAGGAGGATACAGCTGAGGAGCAGATGGTGACCTGCTCTGCCTCGTACCCGACATGGACGGTGGCCTGTGTCACGGTGCTGCCCCTAGAGGTGACTGCATGTGAGGAGCTGACAGTGGCCTGCTCTGCCTCTTGCCCAACACGGACGGTGGCCTGTGTCATGGTCCTGCAGGGGGTAACACCTGAGGAGTGGACAGCGGCCTGCTCTGCCTCGTACCCGACACAGACGATGGCCTGTGTCATGGCGCTGTCTGGGACTGTGGAGGTAGTCCCACCCCGAACCTGGCAAGGGCTGTCTCGGCTAGAGAGTAGGTGACTGGAACTGCAGTCCAGGTGGGTCGTGGGTTGAGGGTGAGAGGGACGTAAGGCAGTCAGGGATGTGAGCCCGTCTTTACCTGAGCCTTTATGCTCTCTACCTGCCTCCCTGTGGTCTCCTTCTAGGGTGGGTGTTGTGACATCTACCTCCCCGTGGTGTCCTCCTAGGGTGGGGGTTGCGACATCTCTCCCTGGTTCTTCCGTCAGGGTGAGCATTTCACAGCATATAGAGACTGAGTCAATATACCCACTGGGCTTAATTTACAGTCTGAGCCAACTTTATATTAAGAACCTCGATTCCATTACGTAGTAGAAATGTAATAGTAAAGAACCAATGAAATGGTGGGGTTGCCATCAATAAAAATTTCATTTTCATGTGTGATAAATAAATCAATTCATGCTACCTTATTAAAATATACATCCTGACAAGACACAAAGAGCAGGACAGTGCTACACTCATCCCATGAAGGGATGACCAAGGTGCAACCCCCATCCCTGGAGGAGACAACAGGGAGGCTGACAGAGCTCGAGGGATTGAAGCGATATGGAAATATCTCCCTCGCTGCCCTACACCTCTCTTGCCAGCAGCCAACCTCACCTGGAGTATGCAGTTCCGGCGCACTACACTCCAGTTGGGCCAGCGCTCACCAGGTTCGGGGTGGGGCTACTAAACTAGTCCCAGACAGCATCCAGGTGACGGCCACCAGCCACACCAGGAGAGAGACAGCCACCAGCCACACCAGGAGAGAGACGGCCACCAGCCGCTCTGCAGCTGCTTCCCCCCCTCAGCAGGACCAAGTGATGGCCTTCAGCCGCATTCGGGGAGAGACGGCCACCAGCCGCTCACTTATTAACCAGCCGAGTTCCACCGACGTATGATGCACGTTACTACTTTTTTCCGCGGACAGACCCACCGACATGCATCATACGTCAGTCAATTGCAAGGCCCGTCGTTTGCACATTGTTAAAGACTCGCAGGTGATTTTTGGTAGGCATATGTGGGAGACATTCCTCTACCTGTTGTCAATCGGGGATGCTGCCTCGCCCCACCTGAAACCCCCTCCCCCCTACACTCGGCAATTCACCTGTTAGCAGTAACCTGGCCAGTAAAGACATGTTGCAGCAAGATCTCTCCATTGACGAAATTCATGGTGAAAGTGATTCCTGAGGTGGAGGACAAAGAAATAAAGAAGCTAGAGCAAGAAACAAACAGAAGTGATGAGGTGGTAATGTCGTAAAGGAAGGTGCCTTATGTGGATGTGTTTGGTGACTGAACAATGCTTCTATTGCCTATAAAATTGTGTGAAAGCCAGTATAGTCTTGTACTACACATAAATTCGTACCAAATAAATAAATAAATATGTAATTTAAAGTGGCTTGAATTAGTTAACCCTTCCATAGTTCGTAATCTTTGTAGCCAGGTACCATGAGAATGAAGGAAAACGTAAGGCTGACTGACACATGTACACCTCAGGAGGACGATTTCTCTATTAATTTTTGATGTTTCTCACCAAAAGTGGAGGTCTGAGCCCCCCCTAAAAAAAAGGTGAAAATCAGTCGGGTTCTGAGGGTGTGTTGGGTGAAAAATCGGTCAGGACTGGACAGGTTAAAAGCACTCCTGGGAACAGGACCTCGGTGATGGCCTCCAGCCGCACCAGCAGGCAGGTGATGACCACTAGCCGCATCTCCACTGCAACCCCAAGAGGGGACGCAAATACGGTGATGGCCTCCAGCCGCACCGGCAGGAGAGTGACGGCCACCAGCCGCACTACTTCTGCAGTTCCCCTGGTTGTTGGGACCCCAGTGACGGCCTCCAGCCGCATCAGCAGGCAAGTGAAGACCACTAGCCGCATCTTGACTGCCGTTCTTTCGGGAAGCAGAACCTCGGTGACGGCCTCCAGCCACACCGGCAGGAGTGACGGCCACCAGCCACACTCCTCCCTCAGTCAGTCAGAAGCACGGGAACTCAGTGACGGCCTCCAGCTGCACTGAGGATGAGACGGCCTCCAGCTGCACTGAGGATGAGACGGCCTCCAGCTGCACTGAGGATGAGACGGCCTCCAGCCGCTCCGTGCCCGTTGCTCTAGGGGACTTGGCAACAGCCACCAGCCACGCCGAGGAGGGAATGACTACGAGCCGCCCCTTGCCCCCTACCCCTGTGCCTTCCCCTTCTGAGGACGTTCCTTGCTCGCCCACCCACACCTGCAGCTGAGCGGGACCCCTCACCGTCTCTCTGTACAGAGGCAGTTCCCAGGAGGAGCCGCACCTGGAGGAGGTCTGGCAGGGCCCCATTGTGATCCCCGAGATAGGAGCCCTAAAACCAGAGCTCCAACGACACCTCCCCCAGAAGGACTTTCCATGGAAGGGACGCCGCAGGCCCCACGTGACGAAGGCCCAAACGATGAGAGACCGCAGCCCTTGAACCCACCGGGACATCCCCAGAACCCAGGGATGAGACCTCCCCCATCCCGCCAGACAACGTCCTGTTCGACAGAGTCGGCAATGACAAGTGCACCTACTCTCCCTGTTTGGGTCCAGTCCAGAGACCCAGACCTCTCCTCGAGGCCCTCATAGTGAAGGGCACCTCTCCAAGCTGCCCCGCAGCCCAACCAGGACAACTCAGCCCCGGACCACTGTCCCATATCACCTTATGGAAACCTCACTTGATGGGACCCCCAGAACCCCAGGCCAACACCCGTAGCAGCCCAAGGCTATGTCGCCCAGAGCAGAGTCCTCCAGTCCTAATAGTGCTTATTTATTGTATAGTGTATTGTGCAGTGGCCTTTGTATTGCATTCAGTTGTATCAGAGTAAGGCAATTTACATATAAGGTTGGTTAGCCAGAGTTTTTATGCCCTGTTGCTTGAGGCGCTTTATACCTGACCTGGTCTAGAAAGAGGACTCCACTCTAGGTGCTGTGTTCAAGGAGCAAGTAGTTGAGCCCTAAACATGCTGCATAACACTGGTGGCTAGCAGTGGTTTTTGATGCGGTCGGTAGCAACAAGGAACAGAGGAAAATACAGCAAAATGGCGACCAAACCCCACGTTCCACTGCCGAAATTCGATCCTGAGCAATACGACATTCACACATACCTATCAACAGTCAGGCCACTGCTGGTTATAGGATTCGAGACTGACAGACAGAAGATAGCAGTGACCCTACCACACCTGGGCAAAGCAGTAGTCAGTACTGCACTCAAGACCGTCCCAGAGCTGACATGGGTGGACTTCGTACAAACAACAACTCAAGCAGTCACTCCATCTTTCAGAAAATCGTAGCATTGTCACAGCTTGACACCCTGACATACGATGGCAGCCTAGACAACACACTCGTCCGGGCCAGGTGACTCATCACTGCCTCATACCCGGAAAGTGATGCAGCTACCCGGGACCAGCACATATTTAACACTCTAATCAAGATCCTCCCCAGTGTCAACAAGGAGCATTTCAATATATATGACCCAGCGTGAGACCTGGATAAGGATATCCAACAGCCGCCCACTCCCCCCTCAGCACATCGGCACTGTAAGTAAGTTCCCAGCTCAGAAGAAGGTGCCACCTCACAGCCCACGGCTGGCCCCAGCTGAGGAAACTCCTCCACTGACACCCTCCATGCCCAGAGCACACCCTACACGGAAGCACCCCAACCCCAAGGAGACCAATTTAATTTCCATTAACCCATGGGAATTCATCGTATGCAGCCACCAATGTCCACTCCACGATATCCGGGAGCAGCTTAAGGCCGCCCAACCTAAGACGGCTACTTAGGGACGCCATAAGTGTAATGCTGAAATTTCTAGTCTATCACATAAGTATAATATAAGTAGTATAAGAGTAATATAAGTTATTATAAGTATAGTGTAAGTATAATATGTATGTAATTTACGTTAGGTTATGTATGATGTAAGTGTAATTCTGGATCCTGTTAAGATGATGTAATGTATGGGAAGTGGACCTTGTAATTCATTTTTGGGCTTGATTTTAGTTAATGGATAGTAGGGGAGTATTATTGTTAATATGTGGACCGTGTGGAGCGTGGACACGCAAATTCGTGTCTGGTTTCGATAAAGAGGCGAAGTAAATTGATTCGAGATTAAAATTCGCGATGAATCGTATTTACACCTGGAATTCAGAATTTTGTAGTTGAGTTTGTGTTTATCATCTTGTTGTACTAAACAATAATGTCTAAGAACTTAGGTAAAGTCTGATTATTGATTATTGTCATTGTTAGCCGCAAAATTACGCAGTCACCAGATCACGTAGGCCAGTACCAACGCGAACAAAGAGAAATCATGTCAATGCGTGACTTTAGGCATCGTCTTAAAATTGTTAGACCTATGTTATTGCCACAAAATTTAAATCATCAT
>JAGKTI010006769.1:0-39499 GCA_018397915.1 Birgus latro | reverse complement strand
AGTGAGATGTGGAAGATTCTGGTGTTGCTGTTTGCTGATGATACAGTATTGCTGACTGAAGATGAATGGGAGTTGCAAAGTTTAGTGAATGAATTTGGGACAGTGTATAGGAAGAGAATCTGAAAGTTAATGTAAACAAGAAAAAAGTTATGGTGTTTGAGAGGAATGAAGTCACAGAATGCACAGTAAGGCTGGTTGAGGATATGGAGAATGTGAGTGCATTCAAGTACTTGGGTAGTGTGATGAGTAAGGATGGAACTTTTGGGGATGAAGTGCTTGAAAGGGTACAGCAGGGAAGGAAGGTTGTTGGTTCACTGAAAGCAGTGATGAGAAATAGGAAGGTGAGCATGAAAGTTAAGAAGTCACTGCATGACAGTATTGTGATCCCTACCCTGACATATGGAAGCGAGGCATGGATCTTGCTAGAGGGGAACAAGTGAAGAGTGAGAGCAATGGAATTGAGTTACTTGAGAGGAGCATGTGGAGTGACATGGAGGGACAGGTTGACGAATGAAGAACTGAGGGAACGTTGTGGGGTGGATGTGGATGTGGTTGAGAAAATTAGGAGAAATACACTGAGGTGGTTTGAACATGTGGAGAGAATGGAGAATGAAAGACTGACTAAGAGGGTGTATGTAGGTGAAGTGGAGGGAGGGAGAGGGAGGGGAAGACTGAGGATAAGGTGGAGGGATGGAGATGAGAGGTATATGAGGGAGGGGGGAGTGATTTGGCAGGAGGGCAGTCAAATGGTGGGTGACAAAGCAACTTGGAGGCATTTTGTCTGCGGCCACCCTTTGCGAGATTAGGGTGTCGGGCTATAGGTAGATAGATAGATTATTTGTATTTAAATACATATATATTCTTCTTTCCTTTTCAGGTGGCTTTACTTTGAGTGACAAGCCTAATGGATTCCTTTAAGCCAGGAAGCCATTTACAATGCTGGGTGGTAACCATATAACCAACCCATATGTGTTCCCTATGTATCAGCAGGTGGGTTGGCAGAGGGTTAGTGCCCCTTCCTGTAAAACAACTAACTCAAAGACAAACGGCCACTCCTTATGGGATTGTGATGTCTGGCTTTTTGATAAATAGATAGATAGAATTATCATACTGTATTTTAACACTGTAAATATGCGATCAAGTATCTTCTTACGACTAAACAAAGATAAGATAATGGTGAAGGGGGGAGCATACACCAAGGCACTTAGCCGCAGTGCTAATCTCTGTAACATAGGCCTTTGAGCCTTTAGTGGGTTATTCACCCAATAACCTGGGACACATGGCCACTGCATCATCCAGGTCACCACAGTTACCTCTCCTAGGTGTTACCGTAGGTACTCGTTTTACATACCAACCCACAAAGGGTGGATGGACACCTGAGTCAAGTGACCCCAGTGGCCCACACCAGGATTCAAACCCTGGCACTAACAGGCCAGCAGCTTCACAATCAGCAGTGTTAACCATTCAGCCACCGCAGGAAAATCATAAACACAAGTTAGTGTGGGTGCAATGTGCCATATTCTCCTCAGTCACCAAGTATGGTCCATTACTTTTATGCAGAGTAGGAAATAAATTAGGTCATTACATTATAACCAATTTCTAAAATTTAAACTTGCTTATATTGTGTCTTATCACCGATATTCACCATCCTTAACCATGTCGCTATGATGTACAATAATTTAAAGACATCAGGATTGTTAATCTAATGATAAAACATTACATAAGGGGGGAGAGGAAACAGAATACTTACTTCCCATCAGGATGCACAGGAGGCAGACACATGCCATGTGGTAAGTTGATCAGCACCCCTACAGCACTGCTAAGGCTACAGCTTTGTTTGCATTAGGATGGAATTAAACTTGGTATATGAGTCTGAACAAACACTTGTGAACTTATGTAGTGGGCATTCGCAGCCAATGTGGCGAGCATAATTGAACCTGAGGGAACTTACTGTATATTAATGTTCAAATGGGTGTCAGTACATCATATCCTTAGAGAGTCCATTGATGGCAATACAAAACCCTCACGATAACAAACCCTGAAACAGCGGATGTTAGATTTAATGAATGCCACTAAGCCCACAGAAATTTTGTCAGCTATAACGAACAATGGTTGTTAAATGGGATGCAGTGTGGTGCAATACATGTTTCCTACCCTTTTTACTCCAACCTGGCCTGATATTGGTCTTTCCCCATTGTGACTGAGTTGTAATAACAGATTATAGTAACTGTACTTGTCATGAGGAAATGCTATGACAAGGATGTGGATATGAAGTAAGCTGCAAATGGGCAAAATTATGGGTTAAGTTAGCATAAAACTGGTATAGTTTGCATTTTTAGCATTAGAATATGTTATTATACCCATTTATTTCCTAAAATGTGCCTAAAATCCTGCTATTGTACTCATTTATTTTCAAAAATGTGCCTGAAATCCTGCTTCAACAAAGCTGGCTTTCCCCAAATTAATCCATTATAGTGAGGGGTCCACTGTAAATCCAACACATGTAACTGCCTTCTCTTTCCTTGATATTTCGTATGTGAATGATTACAGCAGGGATACTGAAGCCTGCTTCTACTATGGAGGTCCCAGGATATTCACAAATGCTCACAGGAGCATGTGGGACCATGTATGCATACATTCACAAATGCTTGTTCAGCAGTGCTTGTTCATGTTCATTCACAAAGTATAAAGCCACCCTTACTGTACTGCATATACAGTATATGGTAGTAATTTCAATGGGACCCCACCCTACTGAACATCTTCATTCTTCATGTTCATGTGTATGTATGAATGAGGAGATGTATGTTTTTTCATCTCTCTCTCAATTTAGATATAATGGGGTCTATATAAGCCCACATCGCCAGAGATAATGTTAGGTTTTTCTCTTTGGCTCAAGTAATGTGTACACCTAGCAGTCACACAGACCTAAGTTTGCATCCCACCCAGTGCAGTAATTTAGTAAGTTTTATACTGCCTTCTCTCACGCACACATGCACGCATGCATGCACACACATACTACATTACCTGTGAATGTAGCAAGAGGAAAAACTAGCTGAGATGCTTAATTTCCCACAAAGAGCCAAGCCAGTAGAGACCAGGACCAGATGTTGGGGTACAAACTGAATACTCAGGCAGGTGACACCTCCCAGTATCATAAAACCGCTCAGTGTAAGCCGGCGTCCAAGCCTGACAAATCAGGACACATTCTCTTACTATGGAAAAACTAAAAAAGTGCATTCCTTATTTACAGACAACAGTTCTCCTTACTTATTATTTGGAAAAGCACTGTGCAAAATGAATTATCCATCCATTCTAGCTGATCTTGTTACTTAAACTTCAGACTGCTTGGGCAGGAATGGACAGTACAGTACAGTATTATGAATAAAATGTAAGGACAGGACTTTTGGTATATAGGAGCATACACAAACAGAAATAAAAAATCACTGTGGCTGAAAAGCAGAAATGAATATGGATAAGTAGTGTCATCAGTACAAGATATATCACATGAAAAATCAGGGATATTAATAGAAGGAACAACATAGAAATTAAATTTTCAGATCTGCTAGGTCAGGGTGAAGAAAGATAGAGTAGCCTTCATCATGCAGTGGACTGCCTCAGACTACTGATGATTGTATTAGTAAAGCAACTACAGTTGTGAGCTCAGTCTACCTGTCAATGATGGCCAGAGCAATAAGTCCAGCTGGTAGTTCTATAAGTCCATTGAGAGCTGTTGAAACATACACATCACCGCCGAGGTCACTGGCTGCCATGGTCAATCCATAGTAGGTAGCACTGTTGACAAACCTGTTCCAGACAAAATGGAATATACAGTACTGTAGTACAATACTGCCATCACATCACATCCTCTATTACTGATTATTCATTCATTCATTCACCATCTAATCCAGTGTTGTCCCATGAGGATTGTAGGACCCTACCTCACTCCATCATTAGATGATATGATGATGATGGTAACAACACTGATTCTCAGTATTTGGAAAATCTGTAATTTCCTTTACTAGCAACCTAGTAAACAGTATCTCACTTCATACCTGCACAGAAATACTTGAACTGATTATTTTTTAAAGTTTATGCTTTTTGATCATTTGATTCTACCACTTCCCATGGGTGGCAGGCAGGCTTATACAAGTATTCCATATTCATTAAAGGAAAATTAATTATGAAATTATTTTCTTTGCCAAATCCACAATCTGTTTGTATTATCTTCAGGGGAAGAAGGCACATAGGTAGGATGAAAGTATATTGATAATTTATGATGTGCCTTTGGTACAAAATGACGATAAAATTATACTGCAACTGCACAAACATTTTTACCACATTTGTTGCTTATACTTATAGTTATTCATTTAAATGCTAATAATGAGGTAAAGTTATGGCACTGTAATCTACATTAAGTTCTGCAGGTGATGCTGTTACTTGCTAATACAGTAGTGAAAAAGATCTCTGTAGGCTGGTGAGTTTTGTTGGTGTCTGTATCATCCTTGAAAAGGAATGCAGATATAAGTAGAACTATTGTTGCTGAGAGTGAAGGCAATTCTCAGTGTAATATGAAGGTGATTGGAAAAAGACTTCAATTGGGAAGGGAATTTAAGTACCCAGGTTCAGTGTCAGAGAGGGGAGAGAAATGTGCAATGGAGTATAAAGCAGAGTAGCACAGGGAAGGAAAATAGCTGGTGCTGTGAAGGCCTTGATATGAAACAGAGATTTAAGGTTGGAGGCTGCAACAGTATTGCATGGAGGAGTTTTAATGCCCACATTAACATACTGGTGTGAGACTTTGATGAGTTATGAAAAAGAAAAGTCAGTAGTTACACATGTAGACACAGAGTTATTGGGGAATATGCAAGAAGTGCAAATTGTGGATAGGATAAGAAATAATGAATTTGTGAAATATGTGTAGTTACGAAGCCTGTGGACAGCAGAAATGAAGAGAACATGCTTAGATATTTTGGTCATGTCAAAAATAGGATAATGAAAAGGATACTTGTGGATGAGTTTGATGGTAGGATAAGGCATGACAGTTTATGAGAAAGGTTGACAAAGTTGATGAATGAGTGTGTGAAATGCAAGGTATGGAGGTTGAAGAGGCTGAGGAACTGACAGGGGATGAAGCTGGTTGGATGAATTTTGAAGAGAGGAGTGCATGATGGGTCTGTTCCCCCCCCCCTCCTCCTCTTTTTATTTGAAGAGAGTTATTGGACTGACTTTTGTGTCATGGTAATATGAAGCTCATATGTGTGTGGATGGCTATGCATGAGAGGTGGGGTCAGGATTCCAGAAGCATGAATTATGAGTGAGTGTGTGGCCCCCTTCACTGGACATGCAATTAATAAGTTCTCCCTCTGTCATGTTTTTTCTCTCCTCTTGCACACCACCCATTCCATGGCAAAAATAATATAGGATGACAATAACAGTGATGGTGATGATGATAGATATTAATCATCACAGACAAACAAACACAAACTAAAACATGTTATGTGGTAAATTGTGAGATATCATGCAAGTTAGAACCTTTCATTTTCCAAAAGAAATTATTATTAGCTTTTTTGTTTTTTTTATCATGTTCAAAATCTAATTATATCATTACCTTCAAGATGAAAAGCTGCACAGGATGATTCAAAGTATGTTTCTGTGATACACTTATGGTACAAAATTAAAAAAAAAAAAAAAAATGTGCTGGCTAAACATACACACTTTTGGTACAAAGTTAAGAAAAAAAAAAAACGTGTTGGATAAACAATCTATAACACATTCGCATTCATTCTTCTTCATTCAGCTATGCTTTTACTGAGTTGCCAATTATGGTAATATAATCCTGAGTAAAGTCTACATGTTAATGTACTGTCTATCTATTGCCAGACACCTTAATCTCATAAGGGGTGGCCACAAACAAATTGCCTCCATGTCACCCTGTCCCCTGCCATTTCACTGCCCTCCTCCCAGCTCACACCCCCCTCTCTCATATACCTCTCCACACCATCCCCTCCATCTCAACCTTGGCCTCCAATTATTCAGCATCTATGGGACCGGGCTGATGCCAAGTAACCGGATTTGCCAAATAATAAAAAAAACCTACCCACTCAGTACCTTATCTACATTGGTGAACACTGTAATGACTACTTATGTTTTTGCAAATGTTTGGAGAAAGTATTGTATACTGTATGATACTGTACAATACTGTAATCAGTACAGTAATGTACATGAATCTGAAAAATATAGAAATTAGTGAACATATGCAAGTGTAATGACACAGAAGACCTACAAGTCACAACACTTCCTGGACTGCCGAGAAGATTCGGAATATCTGCCGAACAGACTTTCGTAAATGGGACTACAGTATTTCTCAAAACTGCCAAAGTATCAGATCTATCGACTGATCAGCTGCCGAATAATTGGACTTTTACTGTACATACAAAAAAATCAGTATTATGATGGTTAAACAGACCAAAACAGTAACATAGCATACAATGATTTGTAAGTCAGATTCGGGGTAGAATTTTTGCCAATTCCTTGGCTGGGTAAGTGTTAGGCTATCTCTGTTCTGATGAAGGATTTTAATGACAGAGATGAGGGGAGTGGTCTCCAAACCTGGTAAATGAGTTAGGGTGAGCTTACACAAGATGGAACTTGAAACTGAAAGTAAACAAAAACATAATACAGTAATGTTATCTAAAAGGAAAACAGTAAGACACAACATATTCTGGCATAAAGTACTGGAAATAAGAAACACAATGAATGGCAGAGTACAAAAGCAAGGTGAGAAGCATTTGTAGGATTTTTTTTTTTTAAATACCTGGATGCTGCATTGTATAAAAATCACAAAATGGAGTGTGTGGTTAAAGAGGGATTACAATGCTTCTGGGAAAAGAAAGGCTGGGGAGATTAGTATTATGAAAAATAGAAATGGTTAGTTTGGAAGTTTAAAGGATTGTATGTGAATGTGTCTTACACTTGACAAACTCATATGGGACTGAAACCTAGGCAATGAATGACAGGGAACTTTCTAGGTTATGGGCTATAGATATAGATGTTCTCATAACAGCTGCATCCATAAACAGGGTAGATTAGTGTAAGTAATGGAGAAACTTGAGTACCAGGGTATTCTGGAATGAGCCATAGGGAGATATGAGTAAGATGTGGTATATTTGAATGAATAAAGAGAATTATGTTGGTGTGGTATGAATATTAAAAAAGTCAACGTACATGGAGTTCCAGTGAAATGAGGGAACTCTTGAAAGAGTAAGATTAACCCTTTCACATCAGGTGGCACATCGATGTGCCACTAAGAAAATGTCTGTAGCCATTAGGTGGCATGTATACATTTTCTGTTTTTTTTTTTTTTTTTTAACAGTACTGGGGACCCAATAGTGGTTCAGCATCAGGAGGTGGCAAGACTGAGGAGTCGCTATCATGGAAGGACTATTTTATTGTCTATTATTTTCGTTATGAGAATTATGTCGAGGACTATTTTATTGTCTATTATTTTTGTTACTTATGAGAATTATGTCGAGGCATGCGGTACAAGATGTTTTGCTGCCACAGCAGCTTACTTGGATCTGATCGAAGTGATATCTGATGACTTAGACTATGTTTATCACATGAAAGTGAGAGGGAAAATAAATGTGCTATAATAAGATTAAAAAAAAAAAAAGCAGCTCTGAGTTTATCATAATACCAAGCGGCTTATGTCTGGCTCAACACCACTGGTTTTGACAGCTCACCACACAGTTTTTTTTTTTTTTCCATCATGATGTTAGACATCATTTTACTCAGGAAATTATGATCTATTTTTTGGTGTGGAATATTTTATCAAAACAATTATCTTTATATACACATATATCTCAAAACCCCCATGTGTGGGACATCCAGCCAAAAAAACACCCAAAAGGGTTAAATGTAGTACTGGACCAAGACATAGGTGAGAGAATAGAAACAGTTAGGGCAGTGAGTGAGAGAGGGTACATAAGGACAAAGTTGCCTGGAGGCAGTTTAGTCATGGTCATCTCCAGTCAAATGGTTCCCAGGTGGGAGGTATTGATACTGATCATAAAATGGCTAAAAGAGTGAAACTGAGAAACTAAAAATCCCCTCTCTTTGTATGAGTAGTAATAATGCCTTCTCTTTGTACAGTACTGACAACAATAACATACACCAAAAGCTGCATGTGCTTCACATCCCATGAGAAATAAGGAGGGAAGATTGCAACCAGAACATTTATCTCATATAAATGTGCTGAAAGAAAGCAGACAGCCATGGTTCAAATTTCACCAGTATCTACCCAAAATGTATACGAGAAACAGGGTTATGATTATGATCATTACTTATTACATTGCTACTCCTCACCCTGCCCTAGAGTGGGAAAGGAGGTCCGGATGATGATGATGATGATAATGAATAACTATACTACTACTTTTGATACAGTACTATTAATGAAAGGAATTCTGTTTCTGACCAGGAAAATGACAAAGAATTTTATTAGGAACAGAATGAAGTTCTAAGAAAAGAATGTCTCTTACCATGAGTATACGAGAATGATAACGAGAAGAGTGACATAGGGATGGCTGAAGAGTAATGTGATGCCTGGTGCCTTCTTATTGCTCTTTTTTGTGCCAGTTGCAGATAGCTCCCATTGTGAAGGTAAATTATTCAGTGTGCCATTGAGCTTGCCCATACCTTCAAGTACTTTCTTAGCTTCTTTAAGATGCCCCTGGGAAACCAGCCACCGTGGACTCTCAGGGATGTAGCTGTGAAAAGTGCAGTTGCATTCTTTTAGCCATATGCAGTTACATCCATCTTCACAAAACAGTGATTTCTGTATCATACAGTACAAATGTTCCTTTATGAAATAGTTATGGCAAAAAAGGAACAGACCAGCAGATCCTCATTATACGGTAAACTATTATGCAATGAATAGCTCATACAGTTACAAAAAAGTTAGGACCTTTTTTCAGTATACAATAGAATTTTATGCCTATGAACTTGCTAGTGAGTCTGTGGTGTGTATAGAAGAGTTTTGTTATTTGGGAGACATGTTATGTGCTGGAGGTGTGGCTGGAATTAGCTCTGTGGCTAGAGTGAGGAGTGGTTGGAAGAAGTTCAGGGAGCTGTTGCCTCTCCTGACATTGAGAGGGCTCTCCCTCCATGCTAAGGGATCTTTGTATGTGGCATGTGTTAGAAGGGTAATGCTGTATGGTAGTGAGACCTGGACAGTAAAGGAAGAGGATACTCAGAGGCTAAAACATACAGAAATGGCAGGTGGATCTGCAGTGCATCCCTGAGTGCAAGGCCTGGGAGGGGCTATGTTTATGATGGATGAATTGAAAGGTAGGGTGAGACTGGAGTGTATTGGTGTTGTGATAAAGAGGGGTAGATTAAGATGGTCTGGGCATGTGGAAAGGTTGGAGGATGATAATTGGGTGCAGAAAGTGAGAAGTGTTAGTGTTGGGGGGTAAGGGTAGCAAGAGGTAGACCAAAAAAGACCTCGGACATGGTAACTGAGTGTGACCTCATGAATAGGGAACTAAACAGGAAAGCTTCCAGACTCTAAGCAGCATGGAGAGCTGCCATTAGATGAAAAAGGCTGACACATGCAAGTATGTTAGACAGGTTTGGCAAAAAAAAAAACTTTTTTTTTTAAGCCCAACCCACCTGGTTCCCCCCCCCCCACAAAATACCCCCCCAAAATGGGCAAACTTTTTTTTTTTCAAAGTTTACCTTAAATTTAAATAAAATAATGTTTCTACTATAAATAATTATGAATAGCCCAATAAAATCTTATTTTTCACATAGTTATTTGAATGAGGGAAATGAACACAATCATGCTTTGACCTGTTTGGCTGTTATCCTTGGGCTGCCTGCTACACAGCAAAACATGCTTCAACATGAGAGGCTTGAGAGCACTGCACAACTCATGAGCTGGCAAAGATCAGTCCACACTACACAATAGTAGGAGTAGGAGTCATTTGCCTTGCTACTCTCCTTTCTTTGGTAATTATATACTTGCATTTCTCAGTATCTAAATAATTATTATTGAAAATTCTGTTGCATAAGTAATTTGACACATTATCTTAACAGTAATAAAATCTTTTGGTAACCAAATATCTAAGTGCATAAAATACATCTGTTTTAAACAGAAAGCAATGTTTATGATATACGAGGGGCATTCATAAAGTATATAGCCCACCTATGAAACTGCACGAAAGTACTGTATGTATATTGTTGTGATGTGGACAAAGTTGAATCATTCAAACATTTAGTGGCATAATGGCATAATTCCTGATTAAGTGAGTTTATTCTTTCCCTCAGATTGGACGTCTATTTACCAGTGACACGATATCGATGTCAGCAGTGGACAAAATTCAGCAGTGTTCAGTTATTCGTTTCTTGGTGTTGCAGAAGAATCCGCTAAAGGTTATCCACGGGGAATTGGTGGCGACATTGGGTGACAATGCTCTTGCATACGCAACAGTCAAAAAGTGGGCAACTCTCTTCAAAGCTAGTCGAGAGAGCGTTGAAGATGATCCACGCGATGGTTGGCCATCAACTGCAGTGACTGACGAAAATGTTAACTCTGTGGAGAAAATTGTGATGGATGATAGGTGTGTGTCTGTCAGATACATTGCTGCTGAAGTGAGGTTGTCTGTGGGGCCCATTGAATCCATCCTCCATGATTGCCTCAACATGTCCAAGGTGTCAGCATGATGGGTCCCCTGTTTGCTGTCTCGCAAGCAGAAGTTTGTTCTCATGGAGACATCACACGAAATTTTGAGCTTCTTCAACGTCGACCGCGAAGACTTCCTGGGTCGACTTGTTACCCAAGATGAAACCTGGGTCCCTCACTTCGATCCAGAAAGCAAGGCCGAGTCCTGCCAGTGGAAGTATCTGGAGTCTCCAGCACCAAAGAAGTGCACGGTCATGAAATCAGCTGGCAAGGTCGTGGTGACTGTCTTCAAGGACGCCTCTGGAATTCTGTTGGTGGACTTTCTCCAGCAGGGATGCACAGTCAGTGGTGATTACTCTGCCTCTCTTTTGGGGGAACTCTGGGCCGCCATCATCCAGAAAAGGCGAGGAAAAATAACAAAAGGTGTGCTCTTGCTTCAAGACAATGCACCCGCTCACAAGAGCTGAGTGGCCACCGCCAAAGCCATCGACTGTGGGTTCGAGTTGTTGCTGCATCCTTCATATTCACCAGACCTTGTGCCATCAGACTACCACCTGTTCCCACACATGAAGAAAAATCTCCGTGGCCGCATGTTTGCTGACGACAATGAGACAAAAGAAGCTGTTTTGGAGAAGTTGTCAACAGACTTTTTCAGAATGGGCCTGGAAGCTCTGGAAAGGCATTTTGAAAAATGTGTCTCTTTGAATGAAGACTATGTTGAAAAATAAACATTTTTTACTCTATTCATCATTGTCATATCTCTGCTCCTTCAAGGTCAGGCTATGGACTTTTTGAACGCCCCTTGTATTTCTATAGAATTATTGATATTTGGTAATTATATGAGACAACATATAGTATAAGTTAACTCCAGTATTGATTCCTGTTATATAACAAATTTACCCCACTTCTTAATAGAACTAAAAACCATATCTATCAAAAACAATTTTACTCTTAATTTTAAATCTTTCAAAATTAGAGACAGGTAGTGCTGGCTGTAAAGTCTGTATTCACCACATTACATGTGGACGTATAAAAACTGAATCTGCTGAGAAGGAAAGCAGTGTAAAGATATTCTTAAGATGAAGAAAACTTTGACCTGATTTTTTGAAACTGCAGTAAAGAATAATGTTATTATTTTTCAGGAAATATTATTATTTCATGTTGTTAAGTCATTTAGAATTGAAGTGTCATTTTTATTTTATCATTGAGGCAAAGAATTGCATTCTTATTTGGGAAAAAAAAAAAAAGGTCTTTTGTTATATTGGTTGGGTAACATGACAAGAACCATAATTTACTGTGACACAAAAATATTATCATTTCAAAAGAAAAGGTTATTGGTTATAAAAGCTATTAGGAAAATAGAAGTATTATGAATAGTTTTGAAAAAAAGAACAACATTCATACAGTAAGACCTCACTATAAGGGACTAATTGAGGCCCAAGCCAGTCCGAAAAATGCGAAATTCCGATAAAAGCGACATCCGGACTTACCCCTGCTAATCCGGACTTTTTCCGATATATCAGACATTAGTCCGGATTGCATCAGTGGTTTTCACCACCATTGCAGTATTGTACTGTGTTATACCTTCACTACATTAATCATATGGCATAATAATACTGTACTGTGCACTGAAAAACATGTCTTTTACTTGTCTTACTGTGGTGAACATAGCTGAAGTGGTCAGGCAGTCCGGACTGCTTTCTGGCTCTATCGGACTTTTTCCGATATATAGGAGTTTAGTCCGGTAGCACCTCGAGTCCGATAAAAGCGAATTCTGGTCTATTGAAGTCCGTTATATCGAGGTTTTACTGTATTTGCAAAGAGCATGTTTTACTTATGTTGTTGATGAGAAATATAATAAGATTTTTTTTTTCCAGTCACTAAGATTATGCTTCCATGATATTATATCACTAATACTTGGTGATGTTGTGTTTTTTAACCAGTGAAATAGAATATTAGTGGTATGTGGTGGCGACCATCATCCACTCGCTTGATATAGTGCTGCCTACTTCTTCCTTAGCCTTTATCATTCTTTTTCTGTGGCAGCCCTCTTCTCTTCCTGTTTCTCCCATCTTTCCTGTCACTTCTTATTGCTTTTCTTTCCTTTACAGGTGGCTTTACATTGAGTAACAAGCCAAATGGTTTCCTGTAAGCCAAGAAACCATTTACAGCACTGGGTGGTAACCACATAACCAAACCATACGTGCTCCCTACGTGTTAACAAGTGGGTTGGTGGAGGGTTAATGCCCCTCCCTGTAAAACAAATAACTCAAAGTCAAATGGCCACCCCTTACGGGATTATGACATCTGGCAATAGATAGGTAGACAGAAAGAATATGATTAAGTAGCTGTTATTTACTTCTGATATTGTGTGCAAAAATATAACCATTTAATCAAGTAAAACTGAATTTGTTAATCAGTAAATTATTTATAAAAAAAAAACAGTAAAGGGTAAAATAGTGTTTTTTTCAAGCGGGTTTTACTGAAAAAACCCGGGTGGGTGAAACCGGGGTACCCACTTTGGTGCTAACCCTGATGTTAGAGCCTTCAAAAATGAAAACAAATCATCAACATGCAAGTTTACATTCATTTTTTTGTTCAAAGATGGCCTTTCCACTCATAACTATCAGTTGTGTTAGTGTCCAAGATGGAACAATAGCGTGGATATTGGAGTTCAGGCGGCAAGTGCACTGAAATGAAATATCGATCGGTTTAAGTGAAATAAAAACTTGTTTTTAGGTGTATTTTTGATGGTATAAACAGCAAAAGAAGTGCAGTAAAGTGAAATAGCAACCAGTTATTCGAAACTTGTTTTTAGACTGTTCAGAGGGTGTCTCTCAGCCAAAATGTATCCCTATTGAATCCATGTCATGACTGACTTGATTACAATAAATCATAATGCGGTGGATGTTTTTTTTTCAAAACTGCGGCATGATGTACTACATCATCATCACCATCCATACCCCTTTCCCAAATTGGGGGGAGAGAGAGAGAGAGGACAAAAAACTAGCAGTCTACCCAAATAAATGGACCACACTCTTATTTACTTGTTATTCAAGTCCTCAAAATTTTGACCTTACCTCCAGAACACACACATCCACACTTAAGTGCTTCATACCACCTATCAGCCAGAGCCAATCAGACAACCATCATTTCACTGGAAAAGAACAAGGGTGCAAAACCCTTGTCATACACTTCTCAGTACAAATTCTTCCAACCAGCTCAATCCATTGTCAGTTCCCGAGCCATATCCCTCTCCATACCTCATTTTCACACACACTCACTTACTATATCTACCCACTTTCTTTTTGGACCTACCACGCCCCCTCCCACTATCAAACTCGCCCAGATACACCCTTTTCACTACTCTTATTCATACCCATTCTCTCCACATGCCCATACCATCTGAGCACACACTCTTTGACTCTGGTGTCCACGGACTTCCTTACTTTGCATCTTTCACAAATCACTTTTCTCCTTATCCTATCTAGTCTCATCACACTCTACACACACATTCCATCACAGCCAAATTTCCATTGCTCTTACTTTTGACTTTTCATTCTCATGCCCCACCATAGTTGCACACCCGCATGTTAGAGCAGGCACTGTAACTCCTTCATGGAAGTCTCACACAACCACTACATTCAGACCTGTTTTTAATCAAGGCTTTCAAATCACAAGCCACATTACTTCCCAGTGACACTCTACTTTCCACTTTTTGCACATTTACTTCTCTTATCAGTCACTTTACCCAGGTACTTGGCATTCTCACTAATTCAAGCGTTTCTCCATTCACTGTAATATAACACTAGGAGTCATCTTCTCTCTCAACAACTGTTACTTGACTTTATCTGAATTTACTTTAAAGGCATGCTCACAGACATCCACAAACTCTGCACCATTTTACCAAACTCTTGTCTACTACAATGCATCCCCCCCCCACACAATGTGAATTCACACGATGCGAATCACCTACAATGCGAGGTCAACCCAGAAAATGCTTATTTTTATCGAATGCGAAATCTGCGAATCAAACTTCCCAACATGCGAATCGGCTGTATGATTCCAAGGCAAAAATGGACTTCCCGCCACTACTACAAGTGTCGGGCTGCACAATGCGAGTCAGTCACATGAAGGTAGCTGGCTGGCAATGAGCCAGATTCAAAATGGCGGACAGCTGGCCAGCTATCTGCGTGCCATCTACCCACTGTCCTGGGTAAACAAACACTTCTCCTCCATATTGCTGCGAGAACACATGTTGTACCTCGCATCCTATGGTCCGTTTTAGCATCCTAGCAGTATCCATCTGTTCATCTTGGTCTCAGCTGTCGACTTTGAAGGCTTTATGGCACCTCCATGAGACCTCAGCAGTGAATGAGAGTAACGGGACACCCCACCCCGCCCCACGGGGCAAGAGTATTTCTCCGATCCTCGAATACCCATCCACCCTCTCCCTTCTTAACAAGCCCAGAAGTCACTTAAATAAAGGTACATGGTGTTCTGTTTGTTGTTTTATTTGTTGGTCCAACTTGGAGTACTGTAGACAAAGTATAGCAAGGTAGAGTAGGCTGGAAGGGGACCCGAAGACCAAGCCCTGAGTGGGCTGTCCACCATATACCATTTTTCCCATAAGTTCTTTGGTTCACACAATGCGAAATGCGAAATCGTAGAATGCAAGGGTTTCTGCCGCCCATAAACTCGCATTGTGTGAGGGTGCACTGTATTTGCAAGCAGCAATACATCATCTGCATATATCAGATTTGAGACACTCCATTGATCACCATCCAGTACCAGTGCCATCCCTCTCTCCCATGCTTACACCTCTCATATGACCCTAAATACCGTATATATAAACTGCCATGGAAACTTGACAGAACCTTGTCTCACTTCAGTACTGATCTTAGACCATTCCCGTGGATGCCCACCAACCCTTACACATGCTTCACTACCATCAAAACTCTTTACAGCATTCCTCAGCTTACCATCCATACCATACATATGTAAAACCTTCCATAATTCCTGTTTGCCTACCTTGTTGTATGCTTTTTCTGATCCATAAATGCCATAAATCCCATAATGATCTTCTCACAAGTCTTCACTGTCTGTCTTATTGCAGATATCTGATCCATACATCCTCTGTCTCTCTAACAGTCACCCTGTTTTCCACTCACCAAGCCTTCTGATATACCCCTTACTTTCACATTGCTGATAATTCTTCCATTTACCTTTCCGGCAACACTTGAGACTTCCACGATAGTTTGTGTGTACACCTGACTCACTTTTATTCTTGTTGAAGGATATAGTCACAGCCTTTTTCCATTCTGTTGGTACAGTTTCACTAATTCAAGCTTTAATCTGTAACAAACACTTCATTCCATTCTCTCCAATGCATCTCTGCATACATCTCATCAACACTTGCTGCCTTCCCAGTTTCAGCCACTTCACAACAACCTTCACTTCCGTCAGTGTCACTCTTGGCGACATATTCCTTCTCTGCATACCACCAAATCTATTATGTTTACAGACACCCTGCTCTCATCATTCCCATTCATTAACCTTTCAGAATACTCTTTTCATCTGCTCCTTACTTCAGTACCATTTGTTACTGTTCTCCCATCATCACACTTCTCTCCACTTGCATTTCTACATTTTTGCGTCTCTTTCCAGAACAGTTTCCTATTTGCAGAGGAGTTTTCATTCATTTTTCTTGCAAGAGCATCTTTAAGGCCATTGCCTTTTTTGACATTCTGCTCCTAAATTATTTGGGCTAGGAGGCTACAATTTAAAATTTACATCAGTTATTGACCTATATGAGGGAGTGTTTGTATATTGAGTTTCATCAAATTCAGTTCATAAAATTTTAATTTAGGAATTTTTTGGCAAAAATTTCTAAATTATCTATAAGACATTACAGTAACAGGCTCCAAACGTAATACATAAAACTTGGCTTGCTATGTGGAAAACTAATCATAAAGAGTTGCTTTACAGATGCTCTAATAAAAAATGATTTTTTTATAACTCAGAGTCAAATGGCCACCCCTTGCGGGATTATGGCGTCTGACAATAGATAGATAGAGTAATAAAAAATGATTTTTTTTTTTCCATTGAAAATCTGTTTTCCTATATTAACAATTTTCTGGATGTGTGACAAGCTCTGTACACCACACATATCATTATCTAAACATTCCAGTGACAGAATTTGTAGTAAGTTTTATTGACTTTCCAGCAGTACCTTTATTTTTACTCTAGCTTTATTAATTTAGGGGCTAATAGAGTTCAAAGGCTAAAAACACACATTTTCCAAAAACAACCATCAAAGTTATGAAAAAGTTTCACTTTCATTTTTCTTCTAGATTCTCTGTTTTTTTTTGTACGTATTATGATTGCATATGACCTTCTAACTTATGGATTTTGCTGGTACTTGGCCTCCTTTCATTACTGGGATATAAGTTTTATGATATTTAGACGAATATCAGTTTTGTTTTTCATTTAGATGAAAATTTATGTTTCCTGTTTTACCAGTTTTCTGGATGATTGGCAAGCTCTTTACACTGAACATATCATTATACAAACATTCCAGTGACAGAATTTATTATAAATTTTATGGTATGTTCACACAGCAAGCCAAATTTTATGCATTGCTTAAGGTTTCTTAGAGATAATTTGGAAATTTTTGACAAAAAATTTTAAAGTAAAAATTAATTCACCAAATCTGATGATACCTATACACAAACAATCCCTCATGTAGGTCAATAACTGACATAAATTGCAGCCACCTAGCCCTAATAGGTTTAGGAACAACATGTCGAAAAGTACAATTACCTTAAAAAGGTCTGCACTTCAGCGCTTGATATGGGTGCACAAAAATGCAATTTAAAAATGCCTATACATTTCTGAAGATGATAATACTTCGCACAAAGACAGAAGAAGGATGCCAGAACTTCCTGGAATTTTCTCAGAATAGTTGTATTTGAAAATTTCAGTTTTTTTCATCAAAAATGAAAACTATGTCCTTAATCTCAGCCTTCTTTTTCCATACTAGTCTCTTCACCAGCTTCTTACTTGCAGTGATTTCCTTCCTGAATACCATACCAAAGACTCAAACCCAAATGTTCATGTGGGCACTAACACACCTTCATGCAATCCTCCTGCAGCATCCTTATTCAGACTTAGGTTCTGTATCAAAGTCTCATAGCACTAGCCACTTTTCTTCTCTGATCCACTCTATTCTCCACTTCCTTCGCACATAATACCCCTCGTACTACTTACTAACAACAGTCTAACTTACCATGGCAAGAGGAGGAACACTATGCCAGAGACTGAACATATGACTGTAAGTATTCTCCATGTACTGACAACTGCAGCCAGGGCAGAGAAAATGCCTATTCCCACAGCAAAGAACATTCCAAGGCAGATACCACAAAAGCTACGCCACTCTGATCCAACAAGTTCCTGAGACAGGACAAAGCTTACTAGGATGACTATGGCACAACACATCCCACCAAGGAACCTGGGAGAGGAAAGAAATTAAAACATTTACAGTATAGATGAAATTAATGAAAATTCTAATATGCTCTGAAAAATGTCCCTGTTTTCTGTATACAAAAGGAAAACACAACTTCTTTGCTCTAATATAAGAAATATGTATTAGTTTATGGATATAAGTGACAACAATAACCCCATGTCCAATTGTGCCTATGATCAGTTCCCCATCAGTAATGGAGTAAGGTTTGTTTGCTCACGGTTATCATATCTTCTGGTTGACTCTGTCTTATAAATTTCTTGATTGAGATGTAAGGAGTACAGTACTGGAGCCTGAGCTAAAGAAAACCTACTACATAGTAAATCAAGGGTGGACAACCTCCAGCCCAATGGCCAGATCCGGCCCGCGAAGGTCTAGCCTCCGGCCTGCCAACCTGCTCGGCATGAACAGAGCAATCTGGACCGCGAAACCCCAGCCAAAACAAATCAAATTCTGACAAATAGCACAGATGCTATTTTGCAACTTGGCGCTCCCCTCACCCTGCGTGATACAATCTTTCCACCATCCTGCCAGACGCCAGTGTCCGTAGGATTTCCGCATTGAAAAGAGGTATGTGTCACTCTTAAGGCGGGTACACACTTGTTACGTATCCATGTATGTATGTAGTAATTTTCAAGTTCATAGATATTTTGAGATCTTAACCCGCGAGTTCAAACATGTTCCACCCCTTCAAGTGTGGAAGTCTATATCCTGATATAGTCACTTTTGTGTTCTCATTTGTCCGTGGGCTGCTCCCGAAAGTTTCATCTGGCCCTTGCTCTGAAAAGGCTGCCCACCCAAGTAAACTATGAGCTAAAGAAATCCTACTGTATTGTAAACTAAACACAATCTTTTATGTGAAGATAAAACCAGCCAGAGTATAGTAAGGTCTCCCCCGCCCTCCTCTTTTTTTTTTTTTTATAGTAAATCACAGAAAAATTGCCTGCTAAAGTTCTACTCCTGTCTCTAATGCTGATCTGCCAGTTTCCCTTGGTTTACAGTCCCAGTGAAAAAAGAAAACAAAAAAAATGACATTTTAGAACACATTACTGACATGTAATGAGGACTGCATGTAGTTTTATCACACTGACACATGTCAGAAAGAAAGCAGCAGCTCAGTAAAAAAAATATTTAGACATGTTTATGCAGTTAATGCTTTCAGACTGATTATGAATTTCTCTGTCTATTCTAGCTATCCCCACATTAGTATGTTAAGCTCAGGAAAGACATTTAAAACTAAAAGGGTTGAATATACCCCACACAGTAAGAAAACTCCCATAAACTTAATACAGTTAGCTGGAGGTTACAAGAATAAATCTACATAACACAGCCAAGGGCTGAAGGAATTCAAACCAACCTCAGGGCCACCATAATAAGATAGGTGGGGGAGAAAGCACTGAGCCCTTCAAATGCTATGGTGCCAAGAAGTGCCACCATCAGTGTGCGGAGGCGCCCCACAGCATCTGCTACTCCTCCAAGCAGGAGGGCCCCACTCATCACTCCTCCCATCCACACAAACTGCACCATTGCCACCTTGTACTTCTCACTGCAGATTAGGTCCCACTGAAGAGGGAGCAAGAAGATCATATGGCAGTTTTATTTGGAATACAGATACTGACAAAAGCACAGTATTACAGTACAGTAATATGGATAAAAACTACTGTAATTCCTAAAATTCCTTTAGTGTTTCCAGTCTGGTTTGAATCGCCAGTCCTGGTGCTGAAGAGGAGCCTACACATGGTGGTGCTGTGACCCTGTGTGAAGCAGCTGCGGCATCTACCAGAGAGCCAAACTTCCTCACATTTCCCTGTACGTCTCCGTGGAAAGGATCATGGTCTAAGACTAGCTAGGTGCTGTCTTCCACAAGGGGGCAATGGTTCCCTGAATGGTAGATGTACTGTGACTACAGGATGGCCTCACAGAAGCAGGTGTTCATTTATAACTGATGCTCTGCTTGGACAGACAGAGTGGGATGAAGCAACAACAAAAACATCATATTCCATTAATATGAATACTGGAACAATCTATCAACATACCCTCTTAAATGAAATGACTGCCTGTGACAGAGATGCAGATAATGGTGAAAAAAATAATGGAGCCCAAAACTTGGATTTTTAGATGTAGGAACATTTCCAGGAGTGGCCCAGCCCACATGTCTTTCACTAACAATTTTCATATGGGAGATGCTTCACTCCTATAAACACTTTACTGAAGTCACACCACACCATACCACGAGGAAGGTCTTTGAACCAAAGGGCCATGCAGCTCCTGCATCAAGTGGTTTTGTACCTGTCCCCTATACAGAGGCAGTGGGGACATCCACATAGGAAGTTGGCCCCTAGCTGCTTACAAATACTAATCACTGTGGGGCCAGAAAATGCATCTTGATCCAGCCACTAACTGTAGAGAAGGATGCAAAGACTCCTCCATGTTTCAGTAAAATAAAAATATCTTCAAAGTTCAAGTGAAAGTGAGAACTTTGAAGTGTTTCTCCCAACCCACGCAGTCCCCTCCAGTTATATTTTGCCTGCCAAATCCCGGAAGACTGTAAGCAAATGCTGCCATCCCTTCAATTATTATTAAACTGCCAACACTGTGGTTACCGTTGGGAAACAGAGGGACAGAGGCTCCTTAACCATGCGATATCACTGGGTGTCTCCAATTCACTCCAATGAAAAAATAACTTCTCGTTTCAGATAGTTTTTTTTCCCTCGCTTTACTACTGTACAGTATATGAATATTAATACACAGAGAGGAAAAATTCTTGTGACAACACATAACTTATGCTTATTTAATTTGTTTCTTGTGTTTTCCACATTACAGAATGCTTGTAAAAAGATTGAGAGAATGTGTGGTTATTCATGTGAAAGGCATAGTTTAAATAGGATAGGGTAAAGTAAATCAGGGAAATATGGAGATGAAATAGTCCACTTGGTTTGGGAAGCCAGACCTAAATAATACTATTTACAAGCACTTAAAAATGGTAATGCAACATCCGCAATTTTCAATACCTTCAAGAGGGTAAAAGACCACATTAGTGTTAAATGTTTTATCGACTGTACAGTCACCATCATCTAAACCCTCTTATCTATCCCAATTGGAGAGAAGAGTCACCAAGTCCCCCTTTCCCAACTCCCCACTCCAGTGACAATCAAACTTCTATCTCCTCTAGTACAGGCACCTTAGTTCTCACCTCAGCAGCAAAAGACAGATAATGTGTGGTGTAGACAATACTTTGGCACTTGGCTGGAGAATTGTCAACACAGGCCCCATCAAGTGAATTATTGTGATCTCTGCCATGGCTGTCTGAGAGATAGCACACAAAGGTGGGTTCCAGGCCTGACAAGAGAATGAAACAGGATTAAGTCATTAGAAATCACAGAGGGGCAACACTGGATTAGATGATGAAAGAATGAATAATAAAACAGTAGCATTACAAGAAACAAGCTACAGGGTTAGAGTGGCAAATTAAAGCTACAAGTCTGTACAGCCTAATACTGCAGTTTGAGAATGAATGAAGGCTGTACATATATATCATGTATACACAGTGTTGCATACCTCAGAATACAATACAGTAATAAATATCAAGTTTGCTCTATATAGTGTGCTTGATAAAATACAAAACTATAATATTCTCTAACCTATTAAGAAAATATAAGTAGTGTATGGTATTAATGCAACTGCATTAGTACTAATGGTACTGTACTAAGGTTTTAATACTGTATCAGAACAAAAATGATTAACAGTTCATCAAAACTTCATTTAAAAATACTATACAATCCAATTTTACACACATTCTGAGTACTGAACAAGTAGATGACATCCAATATGTACAGCCAGTTAATTACATTCGGATCTCTGCTTGCAATGGTATAGGGGGAATGAATTCATAATACAGTACTGTGCTGTTGTCAGTCAAATTACTGTACCGTACTTTTTCATTTATCTTGGTAGTGTAATTTCACATCAGCAAAGGAGGCTCCTAGTACCTCTTCCTTATCAGTTGATTTTGTTTTCGTTTTCGTTTTCGTTTTTGAAGGCTCCAACATGCTTGCATGTGTCGGCCTTGGTAACCTAATGGCGGCTCTCCACGCTGCTCGATCTCTGGCAGCCTCCCTATCCAGTCCCTTAACCCTTAAGTCACATTTAATGACCTCGTCCCATGTCTTTCTCGGTCTACCCCTCCCAACCCCTCCCCCAATATTAACACTTCTCACCCTCTGTACCCAATTATCATCCCCCATCCTCTCCACATGTCCAAACCACCTCAGCCTACCTCTCCTCATCACAACACCAATACACTCCAGTCCCATCCTACCTGCAGCAATACTAACCTATCCATTTCTAGATCTGGTAATTAATTAATTTTTGTAAGCCATTTTTTTCAGTTTGTACTGACACTTGAAACACAAATACAAAAGAATAATAAGCTGTTGCAAAATAAATTGCTCAGGAAGCAGTGCAAGAAAACCCTCTTAAGCTGATGGGAATATTACCATTGGTAAGTATTCACTGTGTGTAGTTATAAAGTACAGGTATGAAGAGTTACCCACAAAAAGTGTAAGTTACATCTTAGGATTGCATTAAATGAGAGCAGTTCATGTAAGAATTATGGAAACATGTTTACCAAACCAGTCTACATAAACCTGACCACCCACTGCAATCTGATCAAAATTATACTCACACTGAGGCACAGTTGTTTTTTGAATAAATAAGTAATCCACACTACTCATATGTGGCAGCTGACAAAACAAGTAATCAAAATGTGACCCTGAAGTGTCAGTCAGTCACTAGCTTATCTCCATGCCAGCCAACATCTGTAGAGCCAGACCTTAACTCAGCCAATGTCTGAGACTAATGGAAGGTATACAAATAAATATGGAAATAACTGACACAGATCATCACCACAATCTTTTTTAGTGTAATCAATCAATATAATCAACCATTTCATCAATAGAAAAATTACCCAAGCCAAACAGAGGCATTGTTGAGAGACGATGTAAATCTTTGTGCAAGTTGGCTGGCATGGAGTACAATAACTAGTCTTAAATGTTACCCAAACCCATCGATGCATGGGAGAGTTATGAGTAACTTATCAAATTTTTTGGGTGCCTCCACCACCTCTGTACAGTTTGACTTTTTGTTTTGTTTCATTTACAAAGGCTCCAAAATGCTTGCATGCATTGGCCTCAGTCACCTAATGGGGGCTCTCCACGCTACTCGATCTCTGACAGTCTTCCTATTCAGTCCCTTATCCCTGAGGTCACATTTTGTGACCTCGTCCCAGGTCTTTTTCAGTCTGCCTCTCGCAACTCTACCCCGGACATTCACACTTCTCACTTTCTCTACCCGACTGTGATCCCCATCCTCTCCACATGCCCATCCCAGGTCTTTTTCAGTCTGCCTCTCGCAGCTCTACCCCGGACATTCACACTTCTCAATTTCTCTACCCGACTGTGATCCCCATCCTCTCCACATGCCCAAACCATCTCAATCTACCTCTCCTAATCACGGAACCAATCTTTTGCTCCTATATTTTAATCCATATCCTTAACAATGCTGCCTGGATACTCAAAATGTGTTTTCCTTGAGGCATCTTGGGCCAAAGAGGTGACCGTGCCAAATCATAATTTCCAGTAATTCGTACATAAAGCTGAGGAAAGTTTAGGGCAGTGGTACTCAAATGGCAGACTGTGGTCCAACTCTGAACCATGACAAGCCTTGTTATGGACCCCAGTGACTTTGTTGAATGTTCAATATCCCCCCTTCAAATGATAGAATTGCAGTACTTAAAATCTCTGGATGAGTTTTGTCCACAATAAGTTTTGAATAAATACTGTATTACTGTATTTCACCGGGTTACCATTATAAATTAAGTTAAGCTACTGCAGCAATACTAACCTATCCATTTCATGGTTACAGTGCAGACAAGTGGGACAAATGGTCAGTAGAGAAGCCACTAATTTTCAAACTACTCTAGGTGCTCCCATTACTCAAAGTAACATATTTCATGATACTAAATAGCATATTACCACTGTGATCTCATTGGAATTAAATATAGCTGTATTTATTGTTCCGTGCTGCACTGCATGTACCCACAAATTGTCATAAGGCTCTTCAAATGGAGAGTTGACTGAGGATACTGGTGTTAGTCTGTTTACTGGTGGGTGGTATGGTGTTAAAGTGGTGGTGGTGGTGTTAAAGTAAGTATCCTTATGTAGGGAAGGTAATGGTAATGTGGGCAGTAGAAGAATTTCAGTTAATCTTTTCTGAGAAGGTGGGAGTTTGGAGAATAGATTCTTGTGGATTATTTAACCATATTACTAACAGAAGAGAGTATATGTATACTTTAAAACTTATTTTCATTTTGCTCATGGTATTACCTTTTCAGACAGTTCTATTATATTTTTAAGAACTAATTATTCCTTAATCTTAAAATAAATGTCCTTTATTACATTAGTAGTAATTTTAAACTAGAAAATGGAAATTGCCATTAGCAGTTTCAATAATTCATCACATGACAAGGTCATCCATCTTATGCATGTGACATAAGTACAGAAAAAATAAGCAAATTTTGAACTTTGACTTTGGCTATGACCTTGAGTTTTTGGTCAAGGTCATTCGTACTTGGTAACCATGCATATCAAGTTCTGTAAATGTACCAAGTTTGGTGACTGTAGCTCAGTTCCATCTTGTTTTTTTAAATTGTACACTCGATGACCCCAAATTACTTTCCATTGACCCCTGGGCAATCTCAGAAACTACTGGCCCGAGTGGGCCCATAGCCGTTTCAGATGTGCTCCTTGACCTTGGCTATGTCCCACAAAAATTTTAAGTCTGTAGCTTTTGCAGTTTCTGATATTCAGCAAACTATTTTGATATGTTTTTGGATGTAATAGGAAAACCAGTGCTGGGAAATGGGTGATACTGAGTCATACGAAGCCGCCAGCTGGAGGACTCAGATGGCCAAGTAAGATAGCTGTAACTGTGAAATTGAGCGAAGGAGCAATTTCCTTCTTTGTAAGAGAGTAATAATAATAATAATAATAATATTAGTGGTAGGTGGGGGCATTCACCATCCACTCACTCAATGAAGTGCTGCTTTGGGTGTCTGCCCTTTCCTCTCTTCCCTCCTCCCACTTCTGTCTTTCTTTCCTTCATTCTTTCCTCTTCCTTCTGCCTGCAAATGACTTTACACTTCCTCTTTTGTCTTTCATTCTTTCCTCTTCCCTCTGTCTATGGGTGACTTTATACTGAGTAACAAGCCAAATGGTTTCCTGTACAGCAGGAAACCATTTACTATGCTGGTTGGTAACCATAGTACAGTAACCAGATTATGGTACCTGGTGGTTTTGTGGGTGATTTTTTTTTTTTTTTTGAAGTAACAGAACAGAGGAAGGAAAAGCAAATGAATGAAAAAAAAAAAAAATCCATTCACCAGGTTACTGGTGTCCTCCATTCATGAAATATCTGTAACAGATGGACTTCAACAGCTTTAGGTTGAAGTTTGGAGGGAAACAACTCCGGGGAAGCGAGTTCCAGAGATGCAGTTCGAGGAATAAAAGAATTCTGATAGGCGGAAGTTCTGCAATATGGCTGTGTGACATTCCAGTCATGAGTGCTGCCAGATGCACGTGTAGCACGAGGGAAGGCATGGAGAGGTGGCATAATGGATGCAACTTCGTCTGAGCATTTGCAATAAAAATATCTATAAAATAATGCAAGGGAGGCAACATTCCTTCTTCTTTTAAGAGAGGTAAATTATTTGTAACAGCAGGGTTATTAACAATTCCAACAGCTGCTGAATTTTGTCTAGTTGTTTTAATGCAACCTCTCCACATCCATTCCACAAGGTTGAGCAATATTCAAGCTGAGAGTGCACATGACTCTAGTAAATTAAAGTTGTCTGGTCGTCAGTGAAGAAGTTACGGACTCTGTATAATAATCCAAGTTTCTTTGAGGCGGTTTTAGCGAGTGATCTGACATGAGAGGTCCAGCTGAGGGCACTGTTAAGTTAGACGCTGAGAATGTCAGTACTTTTGGAGAGGGGAATATTAGTAGCATTGAAGGTAATATATGAATCAGGCAATATCTGTCTATTAGTAAATTGTATATATTTTGGTTTTACTAGCATTAAATGAGACAAGATTGTTTTGTCCCCATTTACTGATCATAGATAAGTCTTGGTTTATGGAGATGGCTGTGCTGAGTTGAGAACTGGAAATATCAGACTTTGTAAATGGATGTCCGAGTGTGAATGAACTGTGAAGTGTTGAGTCATCTGCATATGAATAGATGGGATTGTGGGTGACAGATAAAAGATCATTAATATGAATCAGGAACAGGGTTGGGGCCAGAACTGATCCCTGTGGCATGCCGGCATTAACTGGGTGGAAATTGGAATATACATCATCAACTTTTACTCATATTTTTCTGTCGCTGAGATATGAGGCAAGCAGGGGAACAAAAGACGTTAGTCCATAGCAGGGGAGTTTGGACAGCAGGGAACAATGCCATACTTTGTTGAAAGCCTTGGAAATATCAAGGGCTACTGCGTGAGTTTTTCCATATACAGTAGGTCGATTGATTGATGGATGGTATGAGTCAGGACATTGAGTATGTCAACAGTGGATCTTTTGTGGCGAAAACCGTATTGTTTATCGCTGATTAAGTTGTTGGATTCAAGGTGTTTAACTGTGTGCTTATTGATTAAAATTTCAAATACTTTACCAAGAGAAGATGTGATAGCTATTGGTCCGTAATCAGAGGGGTCAGAGGAACTTCCTTTCTTTGGAATTGGGTGGATATTGGCTCCTTTCCATGAATTAGGGAATGAAGAAGTACGTATACATAGTCTGAATAGTTTAGCAAGAACAGGTGCGAGTTCTGGGGAACACTTTTTCAAAACAATTGGAGGAATTCCATCTGGGCCTGGAGCTTTGTTGGTAGGTAAATTGTCTAGGATTGATTTTGTGTATCTTGACTGTATTTTAAGTGGAACAATTTCAGGAGAGTCAAGTTCTAGTACTGGGATGTTCTGACTGATTTCCTCTATGGTAGAATATCTGGCAAATGTACTGGCAAAGATATTTGCTTTCCTATGTGGGTCATTTGTAATGTTGCCATCCGAAGAGTTTAGTGGGGGAATGGATGATGACTTTTTAAAGCTATTATTGAAAGAATTAAGAGTTGATCAGAATATTCAATTGTCATTAGGATTGTTAAGTAGTTTTGATGCTTGATTATGAAGAAAGTTTGATTTAGCGATATTTATTACAGCTTTTGCATGGTTTCTAGCAATTTTAAATTGACAGAGTGATTCAGATGTTTTTTATTTTAAGTAAGTGTATGTCAGTGACTTTTGGGCTGTTGCTCCTGCACAGTTGTTATCAAACCATTTTGGAGAGTTCAGTCTTTTAGTGAACTGTTGGCTTGGTATGAACAAATCCATACCAGCTAGTATTAAATCACTAATATGGGACTGGGTAGAATTGGCATCACTAGAGAAGAAAGATTGCCATGGAATGTCAGCAAGATAATTTCTAAATCCATCCCAGTTTGCCCTATCAAAGTGCCAACGGGTCACCCTGACAGGTTCAGAACGGGGAGGTTTGGGGGGGCTAACTAATGAGGCTTTAATGAGATTGTGGTCAGAGGATCCTCCAAGTGGTGACAGTACCTTTATCCTGTATTGGTCTGGATTATTTGTTAGGAATAGATCCATGAGCTGGGCATTATGGTCGGGATTATCTGGTATTCTGCTTGGTTGCTTTACCAGCTTCATAAGATTAAACGATTCTGCAAACAGCTCGCACTCTAGACCAGCATCGTCAGTCCTGGCAGAATGCAATAATGATTCATCATTATGTATGTTAAAATCACCCAAAATGGTAATTTCGGTACCAAGCGCAAGGTTGAGGTTGCTCAACTGTATGGATATTGAGTCAAATACACTGGGTTCTGAAGAGGCACTGGGGGAGCAATAGAGTACACAGATATATTTGATAATATTTAGATAATTTAGTTTGTACAATGAGTAATCAAAATTGGATGAAGTGAAGTTTAAGACAGTATCAACTGCATATTGAGATTTGATATAACAACAGGTGCCACGCCCTTGTTACGGAAGTTTGTGTGAAGATGGTAACCAGGAAAACAGAACGGGGTTATTTTAGTAAAGGGTGAGATTTGTGGTTCTGTGAGGAATAGGGCTAGAGGGGATTTGGACTGTAAGAAAAAATGAACTGAATTCAAATTGGTCCAGAGGCCACGAATGTTGGTAAAGAATAAGGCCGCACCTTCACTTTTCCGCTGACGAGCAAGATTGGAAATTGCAACAGTCGCTGCCGGCACAGTCGCTTGATGGTGACTGGGAGGACCCTGTGCCGCCACCCTACCCTGCTGGTGGTGGCAAACCGAGGTACCACCTCGTTAGATAATAGTATTGCAACGGCCATTACTAAGGGGAGTGTGAATAGACAGTGTGATATCTTATATGCATGTAGTGTTGTGTAGACAGTTGAAGATGAGTTATTAAGAGAGTATGCTCCAGAGGTGCTCCAATTGGATTGAGCCTTTGTAGGTTTATATCCAAGGGGTGGCTGGAGTTTCTTGCTCACGTAATGCCACTCAGAGATGAGTGAGGCTAGTCGCTCTGATCTTAAATGTCAGGACCAACTTGCCTAGCCCCAGGCTTCTGCGCTCCTCATGGGGCAACATAGGATTGGATGATGGATAGATGGGTGAATAATAAAAAATAATAATAATAATAATAATAATAATACAGTAATAATAAAAATACTAATAAAAATTTTCATCATCATCATCATCATCATATCATCATCATCATCTAATACAATATAACCCACCACTGGTGTGGTGAATTATAATAAAAGATTTTTCATCTGGATCCTGTCACATAGGAAGATATTATGACTGGACCTTCAAAGAATGTAACTGAGGTGCCTTGGTTTATGGGTATGAAGATAGGCTATAACTACAGTACATAAAACTTTTAGTTAATTTGAAACTTAACCCCTCCGTGGCCGAGGGTGTGGAATTTCCGTGCACCACAGGCTGGTGGGGAGGCCATTTTCTGAAGTATCGAAAATTGATTTTTTTCCCTTGCCATTCTGAAGAGAAAGTTCAGATGCACCTAACAGTGCAAATCCCAGCTTCCTAAACCCATTCTGTGGCTTGCAATGGAGCGTGAAAGTTGCAGAAATATCGGATATTGAATTATTTCAGTTCATAATATGTTAGGAATGGCTGGGAAAAAAAATATTATGAATATTTTTTCACCTTTTAGATATAAAATGTGTTTATGGTAGTTTCGAGTGATTTTTTATGTTATTGTTGTGCCCATGCTTGGAAAAGGGAGTGAAAGGGTTGAATTTTCAGTCCTAAATGAGAAAACTGCATGTCCTCCAAGGCTAGGCTCTCCCACGGGAGATGAAAGTGGAGGGTCAGATCTGATTAGCAATACGGAAGTTGCAACTTCTAGCTACCACACGACGTGTATGGCTAAAACTATAATCGTAATGCAGTTTCAAAACTATGAATAAGTCTAATTAGTACGAACACAGAGACAAAGCAGAAATAAATACGTTTACAGACGAGGGAAAACACATTTTTTCCATAATAACACGTTCACTTTTCTCTACCATTTTACCTTGTTACACTCGCAGTATATGTTGCTGTCTTGTAAACTGGGTGGTTGTGTGTGTTTTGCAAGGGAGGAAAAAGATTATATTTTCTGTCTGGTTCAAGATAATGGGTGTAACTATTTTTTATTAAGGCATGTCCATGAGCAAAAAAATCATACATCCACTCCTCACGGCAGCGGGTGGTGAACTGAGAGTCAGAGAGAGGATACGTGAGAGGGTGAAGTGAAGGTCAGTCTCATGTCCCATATGTTCATTCACTTCCCGAAAGTTTTCACAGTTCTCTACAAGTCGCACTGCATCGAATGATCCAAACCATTACAAGACCTCTGAGGAAATAGGTGAAGATACCAAGACAAAAATGTATTCTTCACTTATTATCATGTCTTTTTTGTTTGTGCCTGTATTAGTTCATAATCATAAACAGGTGGTTGTGTGTGTTGTGCAAAAGAGGACAAAGATGATATTTTCTGCCTGGGTCGAGATAATGAGTGTAGTTGTGCTTGTTTAGGCATGGCTGGGAGTGAAAATATTGAAAATCCACTCATAACAGCAGCAGGCTCTGAACTGCTTGATGGGGTGTATGGGAGTGTAGTGTAGGTCAGACTGAAGACATTCAGAACGTTCGTTCACTTCCCAAAAAATTTTGCAGTTTTTTATAGGCTGCGCTCAAATGATGCCAGCAGCCATTTATCGGCTAAACATCATTTGATGCCAGCGGCCACGGAGGGGTTAACTCTGTCAACCAGTAAAGTAAAAAATGTCAATATCAATATGTTTGGGCACGTGGAGAGGATGGAGAGTGAAATACTGACAAGGAGAGTGTATGTGAGTGAGGTGAAGGGGGGGAGGGGGGGAGGCCGAGGATGAGATGGAGGGATGGAGTGGAGAGGTACATGAGAGAGGGGGGTGTGAGTTGGGACTGGGGTAGTGAAATGGCGGGGGACAGAGCAACATGGAGGCGATTTGTTTGTGGCCACCGCATGCAGGATTGAGGCGTCTGGCTAGATAGATAGACAGATCATCCTTATAAAAGATATTACTGGAATAATATTGAAACAGTACTGTAAGTAATTATTCATTATTATACATACAACAGGCAAAAAGAGTAATAATAATAATTAATAATAATCACCATCATCATCATCATCATAATAATAGCAATAACACATATAGGTACTGACATGCCTTTACCTGACTGCTAGGCAGAATAATTGTTAAGCTTGAAAATGAGTACTGGTACAGATTTCATACAGCCTTTCTGCATATAATACACTTTCTTCAGCTGTGAACTATTTAAAAGCTATGATATCATGCAGTCACCCCTCTGATTCAAAATGTTTCATATGCATGGCAATGTTTGTAGAATGCAAAATCTTGGGATGCAAGGAGGAAAAAGAAGCACAATTATGGGAAACCCCCAGTTTCAAATTAATGGCAATTGTGTTTGGTTTACACATTTTCACATACAGTTTTCTAGGTCCCTTAAACTCACAAGTAGAGATCCGACTGTTTAGCATATGCGGTCCTTATACCTGATTTCTAATTATGCATTATATCTAGTTATAACTACCATCATTGTGGAGTAAACTGTAGAACAGACACTACTCGTACAACTGGAAGGTATCTATGGGCAGTATAATCTGTCATTTAAATTTGGGGGAAGACACACACAAGCACTCTAGTTCATCATCATTTTGATAGTGAGAAATCAGTAAAATATAGCAATATTCTGGTGAAAACATTGTACTTTTCAAACAACTATTGTCACACCAGATTCATGTCACAAGTGCATCAGATATACAGCATCATTTCTTACTTTATGGTACAGTAGATCTCTTTCATTTAACAAAGTAATTAAGGCAATATGAAGTTGATTAATCTAAATCTTAATACTGTACAAGGCATTGTACTAACCAACAACTGAAATCAGTGCTACACAATGTAGAAGTCCAGTACAGTAATATTAAACTGAGAACTGTTGTTACAATCCACAGAGCAAAATTTCATATCTGCATAATATGAAAAATGTCATCTCTGGTTATTACTCTAAATTTGATTACAAGCCATGTCATTATACTGTACTGAATATATAAATACCCTCAGTGACTATTAAATCAAAGATCTCCATTTAATTTTATTAAACCATCTAAAAGTGAGCATACACAAACAGTATCTGTCTCTTAACTCTTACAGCTCAGAGACAAATTTCCTACACTGAATGTAAATATTCATCAGTAAAAAAATTAATAAAATTAATTAAATAATAAAATAATAGTATTATTACAAACTAGCTATGTCTCTGGACTGAAGGGGTTAAGTAATCAGTATGCTAATTGAGTGAGTCCTGCAACTTTTATTAACACTGGCATAATACATCACACATTAGTGCAGTAACTGAGTGTTTACATAAATCACAAAGAACATGCAACAGTTGGGATGCACATCATACACATCATTTCCTTAAATTAAACTTGATAGATAGGTAGATAGATAGATAGATAGGTAGGTAGATAGTTTTTATTTTTTTTTTTTTTATTATTATTATTAAGGGCTCCAACATGCTTGCATACATTGACCTTGGCCACCTAATGGCACCTCTTCATGCTGCTCAATCTCTGGCAACCTCCCAGTTCAGTCCTTAATCCCTGAGGTCATACTCTGTGATCTCGTCCCAGGTCTTTTTTGGTCTGCCTCTCACAACCCTACCCCCACCATTCACACTTGTAACTTTCTGCACCCAATTGTCATTCACCATTCTCTTCACATGTTCAAACCATCTCATTCTACTTCTCCCCATCACAACACCAATACATTCCAGTCCCATCCTCCCTCTCAACCCTTCCATCAAAAACCTAGTCCCCTCAGCTCTTCCATTGATGCAATGCACATCCACCTAATCATTGTCATTTCTTTATGTTTGAGCCTACGAGTATCCTCTTCCTTTGCTGCCCAGGTCTCACTACCATACACCATCACACTCCTAACACATGCTTCATACAAAGATCCTATAGCATGGAGGGAGAGCCCTCTCAGTGTCAGGAGGGACAACAGCTCCCTGAACTTCTTCCAACCACTCCTCACTCTAGCCACAGAACTAGCTCCAGCCCCACCTCCAGCACATAACATGGCTCCCAAGCAACAAAACTCTTACACACACTCAAGAGACTCACCAGCAAGATGAATCCTTTTATGCCTGGCAACCTCAACATGCTCTTCCTGACACACTGCACATGTGAAAACAGCATTATCTTGCAGTCTGCCTCTGATACCGCTACATTTCTTATACACCCACTTATCACAAAACAGTGCATAAGATGGAACTACTTCCCACACCCTTGTGGTAAACTGCACATGACCAATCTCCCTCTTCTGTGATGGTACCACCACCAACCATAGATACCATCACTTTTGTTTTAACTGCATTTACTATCAAGTCCTTGTGCCCCTTACCATCTCCCCACTTCCTAAAACTTATATAAGTAGACGCTTGCTTTAATGGACCTTCTTAGACTGGGTATCATCTACCATCAGCTATAATGAACAGTGTCCGTTAAACGGGACTCATTACGTGTATTTCCTACCCATTTCACTCCACCTGGCCTGAAATTGCCATCTCCCATCATGACTGCTGAGTTGTAATAACAGACTACTGTATAGTAATTGGTACAAGTCATGAAGTACAGTGACAAGCTTGTGAAATAGGCTGAAATAAGGTGAAATTATGGGCCAGGATGGAGTGTAACATGAGTATAGTTATCATTTTTTTGTACTAGAATATGCTATTGTACAAAATTATTTTCAACATATGCTTGAAATTCCCCCTTAGGGGGGACCGTCGATTATAACAGACTATCAGCCTTATCGGATCAGGCATCCCTCCTATTAGTCCGTTATTGCAAGAGTCTACTGTATACATATCATATCGTTTATAGAGGCTCCAGCATGCTCGCATGCATCGGCCTTGGTCACCTAATGGCAGCTTTCCACACTGGTCAATCTCTGGCAGCCTCCCTATTCAGTCCCTTATTCCTGAAGGCACACTTTATGATCTCGTCCCAGGTCTTTTTCAGTCTGCCTCTCGCAACCCTACCCCAGACTTTCACTTTTCCAAAATCTGAATCTGAATCCCCACAATACTTTTGCAACCATAGAACCAGGAGCAAGGGTTTCAGGATTGAAAGTAAAGGCCACACACAAGTTCCTCCCCTGACTTAACCTGGCTTCCATTTCCTCTCTCCCATGGTTTATCAGAAAAGAAGATTTTGAGTCATTCCAATCTAAACCGTGAAGTACCCCAGCACTCTTGCTTAAGCCTACTTATGATTCACTGTGTCCAGTTCAGCTACAGTTTAATTTTGTGAATCAGTCAAACCCAGCTATTTCCCAAGCCCTTTGGGTTTGACCAGTTATAAGCAATCTTGGTTTTCACTGTAAATTTTTAAATAGTTGTGTTCAGCGGTAGAGCAAACAGACCTCACTTCCATTCCTAAGGCCCAAGAAGTCTGAAAGTTGCTGCCTCAGTTCACTTCTTGATTGTTTTTCTACACAAGTTTTAATCAGACAAGGTCTGTGAGCTTCTTACAATATATCCTCAAAATTATTTTACTACTCGAGTCTTAGATTCCAGTTGGGACCATTCATTTCTGGAGCTATCCTAGTGCTTTCCATTCTGGGTTAATCATAAGACTAATCTGCTTTGCTTTGTAACTCAGGGTTGTTTTCCTGACACTACCTGCAAGCTTTAAAGTACTGCATTGATTTATTAATGCAACTTCCATATAATTTTATTCAGCTTGGGAAAACTTTCTCATATTCACTGGGTTGTTAAGGCTTCATCTAAACCCCCCAGCTCGAAAAGTCTCTCCTGTACAAAGCCCGTTCAGGGGAGGGGGAGGGGGAGGGGGAAGGCTGCTTCCCCAGTATCCATAAGAGTGACCGAATGGGGCCTTTTTGTCTCTTCCTTTCCTTACTGTCCTCTTATGCTCTTCTGTTCTACCTCTCTTCTTGATGTTTGCAAGTTTCTTCTGGCCTTTATTTTACCTTTACCCCTACAATGCCATACAGCTGTATTATGGTGGTGCTAATTCTTCATATTTCCTCCCTTCCTAAACAAAGCAGCATCAACATTGTCCAAAATAAACATGAATACAAGAGAGTAATATGTCATCTGTATGAAGTGGTTAAGGTCTGCCTCTTTAAGGGAAGAGACTGCTGTACAGTGATACCATGTTTATCACACACTTGGTTATAGCAATTTTTCGTTATCACTGCAATATGAAAATCTGCACTCCTGCTGTTGTTGCACATTTTTCAGCTAAAAAACATCATTATTGCCCACCTGAGCTGGTTTCTACCAACAATGGTGTAAAATGTGCGGTTTCAGATGGCTTTGAGGGATTCAAAGTTGGGGACCTACCCAAGGAGTTGATCCCAGATGGGGGAGACCATTAACTTTCCACCTCTTACCTCAAACCCATCTCAGGTCTCTGTATGGTATGTGTTTCTTCTTATTGTGCCCTTTTCGTCATTTTCTACTAACCTGACCATGCCTATGTGTGCTTCTGATACCATAACAGTATGCAATACTTACCATAACAGTATGTATTTGGTGAGTTTAAAATGTTTCAAAGGGAAAATGTGAATTTAGAAGAGGGATGCCCAGTACCAGTTAGGATAACTCCCACAGGTTCTGTGCTTTTGTTATATGCAACTTTTTTATTACACACTAGGTGCAGTACTAGTTACAGTTTGCACAATAGCCAAAGGATCACTGTATGAGGAATTGATTCAAGAGGTGATGGGTTTCCACCTGTATGGTAATGGTTACTTGTTCTCACTTTAGTTGGCACCTACTAGCCTCCGAGTTAAGGTTTGATTGCCTGCCTCTCACTTTCCTCAGTCTAAAGGAATGGGGATGGAGTGAGTGGAGGGCTTAAAGAAAAGAAAAAAAAATCCCCTTATTTTCTCTTATCAAGGTTCTGTTGCATGAACCTCTCCAGCAGGCAGATTCATAGCTTTCAGGCATCTCACACTGAAGAGGCCAGTGAGCTGGCAGGTTTTAAATAAAACTCTCTATTTGTTGGTTATTAATGCCCTCGATGACCTTCAGTCTCCCCTTCCTTTCTTCACTTTTCCTTCAAACCTCTTCATGTCTTTTACTTGGGTGTATGGAATTATAAAACAGGTAAGCAGAAGAGCAGCACATTGCCACCTATGGTATGTTGTCCACTCAGGAGATTTAAAAGGGCTGCACTCTCACTGACAAGGAACCTACCCATGGTAATGCTGTACACCCTGGGTGGAGCATCTGTGATGTCCACGCAGAATCCAGACTTCCTCACATTTTTCTGCACCTCACCATGGGAAGGATCTTGGTCTGACCCTGGTGAGGCACTGTCTACAGGGGGCTGCTGAATCCCTACATGGTGTTTGTACTGTATTGTACCTGTAGGAGGGTCCCACAGAAGCAGTTGCAGGTCTGCTCAGCCAGACAGACCAGGGTAAGACAACAGTAACAACAACTACAGGGGCTGAGCTGATGGGAGGTTCATGGTTAAGTACAGTAGTGCGTAGTGAGTGATTTTTTTCTTAACCATTTTTGCTGTCAAGCAATTTTAAGTACTGTTCTAGAAACCTATTCCAGACCTGATAAGGGTTGCATAACTTTCAGGCACTACTGTCTGTCATTTAAGTCAGCAAATTGAGGGATTTAATTTAAAACCCACCATTGATATATGCTGTATATACCATATAAAACCATGACTATCCTAACCAAACCATAGTCACTGAATAATTTTCTCAAAAATATATTTATACTTACTAGAATAAATCATGCCTACTAAATTTGCAAATATCACCTCGTTGGGAGTAACACATATCTCTATGACAAACTATTGTGCTGACCTGAATCAATTATAACTACTGTATGTACAGTACGTAGGATTCACGCATTCAGGTAGAAGGTGCAAATGAGAAGTACCACTTAGGTACTATCTAGAAGAAATTATAACATGTTTTTGTGGATGCTATTATCCAGTCACACTCAGTCATTTGGCACATTTGTAAGAAAGTGGTGTTGTATAGCCAATGCTAACCACCCAGCACATGTACCACGGTAGTGAAGGATCTTTCTCACCACAACGATCAGCTGAGGAGAGAGATGTTGTAAATCTGCTGTCCTATAAAATACTGCAGAAACTGTCTCCACAGTTTTTAAATCCCTCAAGTCAGCAGCTTCCCTCCTATGCAAACAAAAACATTGGGCATTACTTTAAAAAAAAAAAAAAAAAAAAAAAAAAGTGAGAGAGAGAGCTAATGGATACTGCTTCTGTTTGTGATACATTGTTCAATGGCATTCAGCAACACATGTGGTGGCTGGTTTGAAAATAAGCCACTTTTGGAAAGTCTCAGTCATTGCTTCCTTTGTTCTCTCATGGTGCTTCTATTATCAGTGATCCCAAGGAGAAGGCTGAATTGCTAATGTTGTGCTCTGAGTCTAAGCTGAGGACAAAACGAATATCCACAGATAGCAGTAAACCCATGTACTCGTATATCTAAAATAGCCTTCAGGTCCAAAGCTCAAAAAACTATTAAATGAGACAGATGCTAATGGTGGAATTGATCCACGGTGCATGCTTCCCTTGTTCTTTTAACAGTTTTATTGTTTTTTTACAGGTGAACAGAGGAAGGAAAAATAAATAAAAAAACAATCCATACATCAGATTACAGGTGTCCTCCAGTAAAAAAATATCTGTAACAGTTGAACTTAAACTGCTGTAGGTTGAAGTTGAGAGGGAAATTATTATGGAGAAGTGAGTTCCAAAGAGATGCATTTTGGGGAATTAAAGAATTTTGATGGGCAGAAGTTCTGCAATATGGCAGTATGACAGTCCAGCCATGAGCACTACCAGATGCCCCTGTAGCATTGGGGAGGGCGTGGAGAGATGGTACAATGGATGCAACTTCGTCTGAGTATTTGCCACAAGGGTACAGTATCTATAAAACAATGCAAGGAAGCAACATTCCTTCTTTTTCAGGGTTGGTAGTAGATTTGTAATTGCAGGGTTATTAATAATTCATGGTGGTAGGTGGGGGCACTCACCATCCACTCACTCAATGTAGTGCTGCTCTCGGGTGACTGTCCTTTCCTCTCTTCCTTCGTTCTTTCCTGCCTTCCTCTTCTGTCTTTCTTTCCTTCTTTCTTTTCTTTTCCTTCTGTCTACGGGTGACTTTACACTGAGTGACAAGCCAAATGGTTTCTTGTTCACCAGGAAACTATTTACTATGCTGGATGGTAACCATATAACCAACTTATGGTGGTTTAGTGGGTAATTGCGGCACTATCCAAGGGGTGGTTGGGGTTTATTGCTCATGTAATGCCATTCAGGGATGAGTCAGGACCAACTTTCCTAGCCCCAGGCTTCTATGCTTCTTATGGGGCAACACAGGATTAGATGTTGATTAATCATTGTTACAGTTTAGTTCTGAATTTTGTCCAGTTGTTTTAGTGCGGCCTCTCCACGTCCACTCCACATGGGTGAGGAATATTCCAACTGCGAGCGCACATGGCACTTGTAAATCTTAGTTCACTGCTCGTCAGTGAAGAAGTTATGGATTCTGTTCAAGTTTCTTTGATGCAGTTTAAGAAGCGATCTAACATGTGAGGTACTGTTAAGTGAAACACCGAGAATTTTTGTCCAGTACTTTCAGAAGTAAGAATATTAGTAGCAATGAAAGTACAGTACAGTCATATCTGTCTACTAGTAAACTGTATATATTTGATTTTCCTAGCATTAAATGAGACAGTGTTATTTTGGTTCCATTCAGTGATCTTAGATAAGTCTTGATTTATGGAGATTGCTGTACTGTGTTGTGAGTTAGAGATATTAAACTTTGTGCATATGTGTTTAAGTGTGAAGGAACTGTGAAGTGTTGAATCATCTGCTTATGAGTGAATGGGATTATGGGTGACAGATAAGAAAATTAATATGAATTAGGAATAGGGTTGGAGCCAGGGCTGATCCTTGTGGCACGCCAGCAGTAATCGAGTGGATATTGAAATATACATCATATACTTTTCTCATTCTGTTACTCTTATCTTTCTGTTGCTGAGATAGGAGGAAATCAGTAGAACAAAAGATGATGGACCATAGTGCTTCCATCTTAAGATTTTAGTGGGAGGATGGTGGTGATGACATGTTAAAGTTATTAGTGAAAGAACTGAGAGTTACCATATATACCAGAATATTCTATTGATGGGAAGGATATGGAGAATGTGAGTGAATTTTAATGGTAAAAGAAGAAATAGGCAGCACTACATCAAGTAAGTGGATGATGGTTGCCACCACCTACCACATTATTCTATTGTCATTAGGATTACTTAACCTATGGACTGCGAGCTACAGCTCAGGCTCTGCTAACCTTCCAGTGGCCGTGCATCACCGCTAACTTCTCCACCCCTATGCAAACTTACACAAGGCACTGCGCAAAGACGGACTTTTTTTTTTTTTTTTAAATGCCAGATGACGCCCTGGATGTTTATTTTCAGCTTTATAAGTAAAATACATAAATATATATATATATACAGTAGGCGCGGAAAGTGTTGACGCCATCTTAAAAAAAGAAAACATT
>JAGKTI010006768.1:27203-39506 GCA_018397915.1 Birgus latro | reverse complement strand
GTCCACTTTTTTTTTTTTTTTAGGCCTCTAATGCAGTGATAACCTTTTCATCTCTCTCTCTCTCTCTCTCAGTAGAAGTGCTTCAGATATATTTTGATTTATTTTGTTATATCTCACCCCATCTTCAATTGGAAAATTTCGAGGTCTGGAGGATTATGATATATGCTACATCTTGCCCATCTCTTGCAGCCTGTCAGTTCTGCTCCCCAGGAGGATGTAGAGAACAGTGGCAATGGGGGTGTTGGAGGGGAGGAGCAAATGTATGGAGGAGAGTGTCCCAGTGGTTCCTTGGCTACACCAAGTGAAATTATTGACCTCCCCGAATCTCACAGTTTCATTGTGACTGAGGTGCCTCCAGAGAATGTATTAGAGGGTGAAGGCGAGGAAACAGATGATGCCCTTTCAGAAGACCAGAAACTAAACACGTAGGACAGAGCCTTCTCAAGATACCAGTGGTTGGATTCACTTACAAATTTGTGATCTATTTCCTTTCATAACTTTGATTTATTTTTGTAGGAAGAGCAAGAGTCAGGAAATTTCTGTACAATCTTTGTCCTTCCTGCAAAGACAGTTACTAGCTCATGATAATTTTTCTATGACACTCAGTCAAAGAAGGGATATAAGTGCCAAATTTAAATAGTAATCATTGATCATCATCGTTCTTGTTATTCCCGCCCGCAGGTTGGGTGAGGTGGGGTACAGAAAGCCAGGGAAAAGCTTTCTGTACCTAGTCTCACCCCACCTGTAAGTGGAAAAAAGAGGCAGGATGGTGATGATTTTAAATGTGGCACATATATCCCTTTTCTGTCTGAGGCCCTGTTTGTTTTTTACAAAGCGAACTAAAGACTTTGGGAATTTCTAAAGTGTCCTTCACTTCACATCTTAGTTATGTGAGGCTGTTGATTGTAAGTCTGTTTGTGTGTCTAAGTCCAGGAAATCAGTGCCTAGGATGATGGGTCTTACATGTTTTACACCAGTGCTTTGGTTTTTGATATGCACACTTTGCCTATCATTAAATAACAATATTAATGTCAATAAATTTCCCTGTGTAGTTGTTACAGTATTTGAAATTAATTCTTGAACATAGAAAGATATAATTATAGAAGACTGTGATCATCAAACCTGAGAGTTATGAAAGGGTAGACAAATTTCTAGGATTTTACATCATTATCAAAAATCATAATGAGAACAAAAAAAGTTTGACCTTTCTACCTCATTACAAATTGTTGTCCATAAAGAATAATGTATTTTAACAGCTGTAAACCTTCTTTATAACAAATCTGCTTACCAAATTTCAGTTTTGATGAAATCTTTGAGCAAACCAAACAGTCACCACATAAACCGAACAAAGATAGGTATACTGTATAATGGTGATGTGGTCAACTGACCATCTAACCACATAACAAAAGTAAAGTTTATTTTCGTATTGTACTGTACTTTTATATTGTTTAAAAAAAAAATAGTGATGAATAACAAAGTATGTAAGGAAACTGGGTACTGTAATGTAACTAACAAGTCAGAGTATTTATATATATATAGTAATGAACCTGGTTCATGGAAGTTGACTGTCAAACATCATATTTAATGCTGCACTGTTCCCACAGTTAGCTTGTTATGTTGAGGGTTTGCTGTCATGATATTGGGGTTTGCCTACATCTTCACATCCTTAGTTTGTAGTAATAAAGCCTTTATGAGAAGCTTAAGAATGATTGCTGTAAGCATATGTTCATTCCAGTGAGGAGGAGAGTGGCAGATATGTATGTTTGGGAAACTTTATTGGATTCATTATCTAGTCCACCTTTTTTCAAATTTTGGTGTAAAGACACATTGAAGAATTATGCTGTATATAAGTATTTATGTATAATAATATATTTTAGAGTCTCAAGTGCCATTTTTCATGTCCCTTGATTGGCTATTACTGTAATATGAAGTGTTCTTGCTGCTTATGATATTTGTTGTGATGAAGTTACGCTCTTGTATACAGGACTGTACTATTCATTGGATTTGCATCTGTTCATGTAAGATTGTTCCGCTTGAGTACATTGTTGCAAGAAACAAACTTGCCATGACCATAGTATATGTTGATGACCATTTTCCGTATGATATACGGTCATCATCATCATCATCGTCATGGACAAAACATCCTAACACCATAGGGTTTACTCGTAGCAGAATGGCCTGGCAATACTGCATGGATTCTGATGACTTAGGTACCAAGTACAGTATTGCTATTTTCTTGTAAAATTTGTAATGAAGGTGCTCCAGCTGGATTGAGCCAGTGCAGGTTTATATCCAAGGGGTGGTTGGGGTTTACTGCTCAAGTAATGCCACTTAGGGATGAGTGAGGCTGGTCACTCTCATCTTTCATCTTAAATATCAGGACCAACTTGCCAAGCCCAAGATACCTATGCTTCTTGTGGGGCAACATAGGATTAGATGATGAATGAGTGAATTAATTGGTGTTAATATAATAATCATGATTGCTTTAACCAGTATGGCACTGGACAAACAAAAAAAGAAAGATACCCCTCTTTGCTGGCTGATTTTGGATTTTTTTTTTCCTGGCTAAATGGGCTTAATATATCAATATAAGATCCCTGGCACTAATAAAAGTAATCATGAAAGCCAGAAAGTTGGTTGAATCGAGCTGGGTTGGTGCCACTCTGCCTCTGAAATCTTTAAGGATACTGAGAGAGCATAGCAGTTTTGAGCTTGTGAGCTGATTTTTTTTTTTTCCTGCGCTAAATGGGCTTAATAAATCAATATAAGATCCCTGGCAGTAATAAAAGTAATCACCAAAGCCAAAAAGTTGGTTGAATCGAGTTGGGTTGGTGCCACTCGGCCTCTGAAATCTTCAAGGAGAGCAGTTGTGAGCTTGTGAGCTGTTTTTTTTTTTTTTTCATGCACTAAATGGGCTTAATATATCAAAGTAAGATCCCTGGCAGTAATAAAAGTAATCACCAAAGCCAGAAAGTTGGTTGAATCGAGTCGGGTTGGTGCCACGGCCTCCAAAATCTTCAAGGTTACTGAGAGAGCAGAGCGGCTAGGCCTGTGAAGACTGTCACTCGCCTCCAGCGCTCTAAGTCAATGTTGTAAGCGTGGCAGAGAAATGTCTGAAGTTTGCGAGATATGTTATTACCTTCCATTTTACTTTGGTTGCTTGCAATGACTTCTCGATGCTGCAGAATGTAGATCTGCGTCACTGGCGTTTTAGAGGGGGACGTAGATCTATGTCACTAACGTGGTATGGATAAACCCCTTCACTCCAGTGATATTTTTTCTTTTATTCTTGTTACCTTCAGATTATTTTATTTAGCACAGGAGTGATTTTTTGTCAATGAAACATTAAATAGAGCATTCATTAACCTATTTGGTACAAGTATCCCCCCAAATCAATAAATTTGACAGTAGCAAGAATTCAGTACAGTATTGTAATACATGCATTGTTGGATTAAAAGAGTTAGTGTTCATATGCATGCTGTCACAGAGAATGAGATTAAAAACAATATCGTCTAATAGAAATATTGATGAGGAATATTATTTGAAAGTTTTAGAGCCTCAGGTTCCATATCAGGAAGTATTGAACATTATGAAGGAAGCTGTAGTAACCCCAGGCTCATCTGAACTTCAGCCTGGTGGACTGCAGTCTGTAGTTTCCTTCATGCTTCAGGCCACCATCCTTGTTTTAGGGGATAGAGAGTGAGTTTAGAGATGTTTGGATAACCAGACAGTAGGAGGTGGTGGTGACCATCATCCACTTGATGTATTGCTGCCTACTTCTTTCTTCATCTTTATTGTTCTGTTTATGCATCTACTTCTCTATCTTCGAATTTCATCCATTTTCTGCCACTTTTATAACACCTCTTTCCACTTCAGGTGGCTCTGCGTCGACAGTCAACCCAACAACTGTTAAGATAAAATGAGATGTTAAACCCTGGTCATACACACCCTGACAAAATTCATCCAGCCTGCTGGTAAAACAATGCCTTGCTTCTCAAGCCATGAGGAGCCTGTATGGGTTACATACAAATTGTGTCTGTGATTCCCCTAATTGGTTTAATCCTGTCAAGTAGTGGATGTTCATGTTGTTACAGCACTATGTCCTCATGTATGTATTCTGTCAGGGTCTTTTATAAAATGAGAAACTCTCATCCCAGAAACACTGCCATTCTAAAAAACATAATCCAGATGCACATCTTAACTTACAGTTCATATTCTTTAACACCTTTACTCATGCATGTAGTAATACATTAAATATTTGATGGGGCAGGTTGCTTGTTCATTGACATCCCTGCCCCTTTTGGGCCCTTAGAACGTAGACTGAATATGTTTAGTAGAGCTGCCTGCTCATATCAGGAGGTTTTAAGCTGGCCACTACAATACATTCATTCTTTCATTTATTAAATTTTCACTGAAACCGTTTGGTGACTTCTCTGAAGTTTTGCCGGCAAGAAAAAAAATTGAGTTTGGAGCAACACTAACCTCTGGCAAACCTCCTTCCTTTTACCTAGGTTCACAGGGAATACAGGGTTTTGTTGTCACCACCCAGTACAGCAAATGGTTTCCTGGATACCAGGAAACCCTTTGGCTTGTCACTCAGTGTAGATTTGTTACCTCAAGTGAGTGGATGATGAGCACTCCCACCTACTACCTTTTTTTTTTTCTCTCTCTCTGGACACTACCTCACACCATCCTAAGGTGAAAGAAGAGATATAGATTAATGATGGTGAAAGATGTATAGGTGAATGATGATGAAAGATGTATAGATGGATGATGATTCTGGTGATCCCAGTCCTAATTTAATCTTTGGTACTATCTACCAAGCACTGACTCCATCAAGTTTGTGCTATAATTACCAGATTTCTAACCTGGTTACCAAAGTACTGGTGGTAGTCACTTGGTTTATGAATTGCTGATCTACATTCCTGCATGCCACTGGTACCCCCGCACCACAGAGCAGGATGTAGGGTCTCATGGCCGTGCCAGTGGTGGTGATGACCTTTTATGTGGGAATGTTCTAGTGTGTCCTGGTGGCATTTATTTATAATAAATAAAGTCTGCCAGCCCAGATGCATCCTCAGGTCTTCTGAGCACAGCACCAAGCAGTACTATGGAAGACAGATAATAACTTAGGTATGGAGAGTAAAAAATGTGAGAGAAGAAGCAGCAGCAAAGTATGTTTTAGTGTGGCTTGAAGAGTAAAGTTTCATCCATATTTTTCTTAAACTTTATAGGTAAGGCACCTCCAGCAGATCAGTATTGTGCAATAGATAATATGGATGAAATTTCACTTTTCAAGCCACTCATCAACATCCTTTGCTACTTCCTTTTCTCATATATTTTTCTGTCAATCAGGAGGTGCCTCAGTAATACATAGGTATTTTGTTACTAGTGTGGAAGAAGTCTGTTTGGAGGAACCCTTGCCCTGATCTGCCATGGGTTAAATACAAGAGATGGCTAGAGATTTTCTATAGTGTAAAATGCTGCCAGAAATGTAAGGTCTTACCTAGTCTTGAGGTCCCTCCACTCCAAGTGGTTAATGAATGACTAGATAATAGCAATCACACTGACTCTTATAGACAGTTAAGTGCATATGTGTGGAAGGTGTGCCTATGAGGTGGAACCAGTATTCCTGGGGCTTAGGTCGGACAATAGGTCTGGATGATGATGAACATGATTTGCACTTCCATAGCTAGTAGCCACTGCCATGGGAAATAGGAAGTACTGTACTGTTATGAAAATAGTCCTCATTATCTTCAAAACTACCTATAGCAACCAGAGATTCCTTGTAAGCACCATAGTTTTCTGTCAATTTGTTCCCAATTCAATGGCGATTGCTATAAAAAAAAGTTACAGAGGGTGGGAAGGGAAAGTAAGCAGATGAACCAAAGATAGGTAGGGAGAGAGAAAAGGCAGAATGGATGGGGAGGAGGAGTCTACAAAAGCATGAAAGAGATTAGCAAGATGGAGGGGAAAGTGAGTATGGTGGGGAATGAAGAAAAGAGTGGGGAGGGGGGGATGGAGGGAGGTTCAGAAAGATCCATTACGAAGGCTGAGTAAAGAGGAGAAGGAGTCAATAAAGTTAATCAAGGTTAACTGGTTGGAGGGTAGAATATGGTGGGGGAGATGTACAGTGGAGGATGGCAGGATGTAGGAGAGACAGGAGGGAGGCAGGGGTATGCACAGGTGAGTCTCAAAGTGTCTACAACCCCAGTCCCTTTGCCCTAAGTTTCAAAGTGCCCTGATCTATCTCTGTCTGTCTCTACCTTTCTATCTCGTATTTTTTTTTCTTTCTGACAATAAGCAACCATATAATGTTATTGGGACAGTCTTAAACAGCTAAACACTTCTGTATTGCTTTCAAGTTTTATCTGTTGAAGTGTGTCATATCAATGTTTTCTTCAGTAGATGAAGAGAATGTGCTTGTGCGTTTCAGGTGCTTAGTGTTCGAACAGATATTGTACTGTACAGTACTTTTCTTTGTGACCGCCAAGTAATTCTACTGGCGGCCGGCAAGGGATCTCCCCCCCTCTCTTTTTAACAGCTAGAACCCCTGCCCCCCAAATTGTCTGTGCATGCCACTTGAGGGAGTGGAGGGAGATTTGTAGAGAGGAAAAAAGTGAGATAGAAGACATGGAAGGGTCGAAACGGGTAAATGAAAGGTAGTAGGATGGACGCGTTGGGCGAAAGGGTAGACTAGTGGAAGGCAGGGAGAGAGGGCCAGGTGGCATTTTGAGGGCAGGGGGAATTATTCATTATTCATGTTGACCTTGACTTTCTTTTCACAGGGTAGAACTTGGGTGGGTAGGTGGAGAGAGAGAATTGGAAGAATGAGCTAAAAAGAAACAAAAGAAAACGAGGGAGTAATGAAGACACCGTTATAAGGCCATAATTTGTAGCATATGGACTCGTATTCTAAGTGGCTTGCATATTTCGTAATGCCTCGGCGAGTTTTTCTGCACACTACATCCCAATCTCTTGTATGTTAGTGACGTAAATTATTTCGGTATTAAAACTGTATAAATAACACTGCAGAGAAAATCAAGGTGTAATGTGTAAAATAAAGGTTAAAGAAGAGATGCTATGAAGCCTGTGCTACTTAGAATATGACCAATGGAGGAGTTGAGATAGCCACATCCTTACCACAGCAACGAGAGTGGCTAGGATAATAATAATAATAATAATAATAATAATAATAATAATAACACTAATCTTTCTCTTGTAAATCAAATTTTGATTTACAGGGAGAATAAGACATAGGAACTTTCTGTTTGCGTCTTTCCTTATCCCTCTCCCCATTTTTTAAAAAATCTGCGGCTAAAATTTTATTTTGAAGAAATAAAAGGCAAGTAATGATTAACTGGATATTCTCCTTATCATTTTTGTTGGTTGCGAGGGGATCCTACTTAGCACTATTTTATGAAAACTACGCTCAGTATATAATGCGAGAGGTATGATGTTAGTAGAGTAAATTATTATATGTTAAATATGGTTGTATAATGACGTTTCCTGTCACCAGACTATATTACCCAACTGAGGAGAATTTTTCATAGTGAAGGCGTCTCCAGTAATCTTCACTAACTTGGCTACTGATCTCTCGTTTACGAGTATACTCTTCCTGCTAACATCAGTCGATTAAATTCAGCTCACGAAAAAGACCTATCGTAGTGAAGGGGTAAAATGTCTTGGTTAGGCAGTGTTATGTATCACAGAGCTCCATCCTTCCTGATCTTTAAATACCAATAGTGACGCCTACCTGGATCAATAGTGTGACGTGGTTTGTTCTGTAGTGTTATCCGCATTGGGAGGGATAGGGGTAAGCAGGGGAAAAGCGAGAGCTGGAGGAAAAGGATGGAGAGGGAAGGAGAGAGGAATGGGAGAGATTGGGAGAGAGAGGGAAAGGGAGAGAGGGAAGGAAAGGAGAGGGAGAGGGAGTGAGGAGGAAGAAGAAATGAGAGAAGGAAAGGGAAAAAGAGAGAAAGAGGAAGAGAGAGAAGGAGAGAGAAAGGAAAAGAAGGAGGGAAAGGAAGAGAATATGGGAGAAGGAAAGGGAAAAGGAGAGAAGGAGGCAGAAGAGGCAGAAGCAAGAGGGAAAGGGAAAAGCAGAGAAAGTTGGAGATGGAAATGGAGATGGGGAGGGAAAAGGAGAGAAGGTTTGAGAAGAAGTAGAGGCTCAGAACGAGGCTGGGTGGGGGAATCAAGAAGAAGGGTGACACGTTCAGGGAGGAGGGGGTGTTTCTGAGTGGGGAGGGAAATGTGTGGATGAATATTTGTTGTTGCCACCCCTTACAGGACGCGAAGTCAGTCAATACATGCTGTACATGGCTCAGATTATGTACAGTACTTCAGATAGTTTCAGTTTCGGACAAAAATATCGCTCCGCTCATTATGAAACTCATATGTAATATCATGAAAATTTTATTGGACTTCAAAGACCTCAGTACTTGTTTTCGAAAATCAGTGCTTACTCTATCGTAATGATAGTTATTTTTGTCCGCACCTGTACACCCGCTGTCAGTTTTTATCATCATCATTATTATTGTTATTATCATCACCATTATCATTATTATTTCAACAACGACGACGACAACAACAGCAGCAGCAACAACAACAGCAACAATAACAAAAACTACTACTACTACTACTACTATTCTTATTATTTAACAGAAAGAAGGAAGAAACTGCTCTCACGTTATATTTTCATTACAGAACCGAAATACCCAGAATCAACTAAGAAATGATTACCCGAATGCGAGACGAAGAAATAACTGGGCTGATCTATGGCTCACAGGAAGGGGAAACCACAGGAAATGCACTCTGAGCGGATGAATTCTTAACTGGTCGTAGATACTAATCGCACCAGGTAAAATTCTACCAACTCCTTCGGTGTTTTTTACTTTGTTGTAATTAACAAAGTTCTTGCCATTAACTCTACATGTAGGCAAGCTTACTGATTGTATGTGGTCTTAAAATTATAACTTTAATCAGTCACTCACTCATTGAATCAATCAACCAGTCTATCTTTCTATCTATCTGTCTATTTAGAGACGTCCTCCCAAACATCTGCTGGTTGTTTGATTAGTGGAAAAGAAATCATTGTGCTGCAAAGGCCAATTGAAGGACTATCTTGCAAGTTTACATATTTATCATTATTTTAAATCGATTTTTAGGCTATCTGTGGACAAAGAGAGAGAGAGAGAGAGAGAGAGAGAGAGAGAGAGAGAGAGAGAGAGAGAGTCTGCTTATGATCTGTTCTTCAGTTTCTCTTTCGTCCATCACTCCATAGTTCCGTAGTTTAACACTAATTATGCCTACTTGTATTCTGATTCTAAACGCGTTGCGAAATAGCTGTGCGTGTGTGTGTGTGTGTGTACTTTTCTCTCAGTCTCATATAAACTTGTCATATGTTCTAATTCACCGAGCCTTGTAATCCGATTTTTTTGGTATTAATACCATTTTACAGTACGATGACATCCTCATAATATTTATTGCTACCGCCATATATTTATTTTATAATGTGACTGACTGTGGGCCCTAACTTGACAGTCCATTCCCTGAAGTCCAACCATCCTCGTACGTATACACCTTCACATATCATTACCTCGGGATTGAGCCAGTGAAGGTTTATATCCAAGGGATGGTTGGGGTTTATTGCTCATGTAATGCCACTCATGCGAGATGAGTGAGGCTGGTCACTCTCGTCTTAAATGTCAGGATCAACTTGCCAAGCCCCGGGCTCCTACGCTCCTCATGGGGCGACATAGGATTGGATGATGGATAGATGGATAATATCCTGGGGCCGGATACTCAAAAGCTGTCCCAAGTTAGGACAACTGGCTGTCGTAAGGAACTTAGGATATCCTAACTTATGCCACACCTAGGACATCCCAAATCACCGATACTCAAACAAGATTGAAAACGTCCTAATGTTGTCCTAGGGTGTTTTCCATGAAGCTCACCAGAGGGCAGTAAGAGCGCCAGCTGATTTGTCGTCAGCCAATCACAATTGCAGTTTATCGACGTAAACGCCAATCAAAACAGAGATTCTCCGAAAATGCGACGGATGATCAAATTCAAAGATAAACACAGAGCGGCTTAGTTGACACTTGACAGTGTCCCTAGCAAGGCCTAAAAAGGTCCCTAATACTTTACAGTACGTAAAGTTAATGGTGTGCCAAAATATAATGGAAGGCCCTTCACTTAAGGAACGCCGCCCTAACTTCTCCGAAAAAGAATTATGTTCAATGGTTCTGGAGGTGTCGGAAAGAAGGAAAATATTATTTGGAAAATTAAGCAACACCATCACGTCCCGAGTCAAAGCAAATGCTCGGGAAAGTGTAAAAGATGCTGTAAATAATGTGAGGCGTATTCAGAAAGATGAGGGAGAAGTGAGAAGGAAATTTACACACCTCAGGTCAGACGTGAAGAAGAAAGCTGCTGGTGAAAAGAAACATTTACAGGGGAAAAGGTAAGTGATGGTTATCATCATCCAGCAGTTACACTGTTTGGTACATTTTCAGAACTACACCCCACTCACTTTGAAGCTTATTTTATTTTATTTTATTTTGCGATGTCTAATAGTGTGATTCATTTGAATCTGATACTCATTTCTGTCAGAAAGTAATGTTCGGGGCGCAGAAAGGCCACTGCTACAGCGATGTGTTTTCCGATCGGGTTTTGCTTTGGATGTTTACCAAACCTATTTCCGGGTTATGTTCGCCTGCGACACCCTCCTGGGGTGTCCTAAATTAGGACCAGAGTTACGACACGTGACGTCACAAGATGGCGGCTGAAATGTTTTGAGTATCGATGGAGTGGGCACCGTGGGCGAGATAGGACTGTCGTAGCGAGATACGACAGTCCTAAGTGTTGTCCATACTGAATACATGTTACAGCTGTCCCATCAGGACTGGTATGATGTGATTGCAGGGGCATTATGATATGTCGGTTGGTCTTGTGGAAGATCTGTAAGCGAAATTCATGTCATCAAACTAAAGAAGATCTGTAGTAATGGTGGAGTGGAAAAAAAAGTCGCTTAAAACTTTCCGTACGATACTTTTTATTATTTCTACCACAGACTTTTTCTTTGCCAGCTTAAGGAGACAATTAAAATATCCTTCACTGTTCAGTTTAGTGTATGATTATGTATTATCGTTTGAAGGCAATATTTCCCATGTGAAGATTTTTAAAGTTTACGTAATCCTCGTCTACGTTCTCTCACATTCTTACTCTTCTGTCTGTTACGCACATGTTCGAAACTGCCGAACTGTGGCCACTGGATCTCTTCATTTCAGTGACATCAAGAATTTGATAAACTGATTAGGGTTGACTGTCGCAAGAACGGAATAAATAACCATTTTAGCGTATAATGTATGTTAGAAAGTAGAATGTGTCTGGGAGTTCATTTAATCTAATAAGAGTTGATGAGACCTGTCAGCATCACTATATGATGATCAACCTGGCAGCCTCTCTTTAGAGCAAAACTATATTTTCAGGTCAGTGATAGATGAATCTCATTAGCAGGTGGATAGTATGATGTTTATTGAATCCGAAAGCCATATTGTTGTCCCTGTCACCTAAAGCATCCAAAAGGAAGATGGACGTAATTGGCAATGAGCATGTGAACTTTAGCGGGAGGAGGATGCCGAGTGGGTGGGGAGGTCAGTGCGTCTCGCGAGACTGTACCAGCGACGTCACAAGCGCGGCACTGTTTTCTCCCTCCCTCCCTCTTAGTCTCTCCCTCTCTCTCCATCACTCAACATTTCTTCGTCCTTTCGTTGATTTCCGGCTAATTTTCAGTCTACTGGGAGCTTCTTGAAGGGTAACTCGACGCCAGGTAGGTAAGATATTATTTAACTTTTTCGTTCTCGGCCGAGACGTAAAATTGAGACCAAAGGCGACAGATGAATAGTCATGCAGATAGATATTCAGGTACATGAATATTTGATAATTTGCATAATTACTGATGAGTGTCAGTATCTACTGTACTTTTAATGCATAATCTCAACTAAATTTAATAACGAATGTCTAAACCTAGAAAAGAGAAGGAATTTGTTAGTTGAAGATTAACTCGTAATTCTATGTCTTGTTAGCAGTTATTTGCGAGTGTCATTTTACTTTCGGTAAACAGACTGATAAGAACAACTACGATATATACTAACCCAAAATTTAATTTCTACACCATTTTGTAAACCATAGAACCATATGCTTCCTTAAATGAGGCGAAAAGGCGATATTACTCCATCTTGAATGCTGATATATATGTACAAGTATCTATCTATCTATCTATCTATCTATCTATCT
>JAGKTI010006767.1:24226-39509 GCA_018397915.1 Birgus latro | reverse complement strand
CAGAACAAAATGAAATAAAACAGTGTATGCAGACTTACCTTTCAGCTCTTCAAAATGCCAGTTATTTTCATTGTACTGTACACTATGCCCAACACATAATGATGTAATAAGTGTACAAAATAATAACAGTTACAGCACTGTATATAAGTGCTTTGAAGTGTGAACTATAGAAGTAAGTTTCAGACTCTTCTGAGTATTGAAAGTTGCATATCCTGGCTCATGAAGTCATAATATATTATTTGTTGAAATCGCTAAGGTCATAAGATAGTCCACCTGCCTGATTTTAAAGGCTCGGGAATTTACCTCATACACTAATTGTGAGGTGGCACTGCTGGCAAGGACTTCAGTCAATAGAGGATAATTTGTTGTACTAGGTTGTCTGAGTCATACAGTTCAATTACAGCCCACTTCAGCATTTCATCGACATTTCATTTAAGCTACAGAGGACATCATGTACAAACATTAAAATAACAGGGAAGGCAACTTTATCATTACAATCGTGGTCAGTGGTTCTCAATACACCATACTTATTTGACAGGATAAAGATCATGAACTGAACAATGCAGACTGACATAGTGTAATGCAGCTGGTGTGTGAGAGAGCATCACTGACTCACTCCATTCGAGGCAATCAGGATCTTAATAACCTCAATATCAAGTACGTTGCTCTATTTCATTCTGGCTCTACAAATTAAAAGTTTTGTTATTAGGGAAGACCTCTTCCACTTAGATCTCCCCTATCCTCAACAAAACTATCTGGGAATAGTAGCACTAAAAGAAAAAGTCATCAAATAACCTTAAAGTACACTTGTACTGAGAACAGTGGATGTGAGAACTGCTGCAGAACCTAACTTTAATTGCTTTATTAGTGAGCTGACCTATCTGATTCTGAAAGCCTTGTAAAAACAAACAGCGCTCAGGTACTCACTCCTCCGCTCTTCCTGCGCTGCCGGTCCTCACTGGACTCCCCTCGGCTCCTGAATAGTTCCATCACCTTTGACAACCCAGTTCTGCAGGCGAACAGTAAACATGTTATTTAATTATTTCAAGAGCAAAGACATCATCACCATCATCATCCGGACCTCCTTTCCCACCTTGCCCTACAAGTAGCAATGTCCAGACAGCCCAATTTTGCCCACTCCACAGGGCCACACTTCCATTCACTCATCATTCAAGCCCCTGGAATCCTGGCTCTATCTGGTACACCAGAAACTTTCACCACATTCTGTAGCTTCACATATACATATCAGACAGAGTCAGTAAGTTAATAAAATGCAAGTTTTGTTCACGAATGAGTGTATGAATTCGGACTATTTCACTACGTATGTTGTTGGTAGTTCTCTTACTTTCTGAACTTCCTTTTCTTAGTTTAAAGATCCTATCTGACCCTATCATTCGGGGGAGGGAGGGGGCTGGATGACGATGAGGAAAGTTTTGTCCATCCATCCATCATCCAATCCTAAGTCACCCTATAGAGGAGTGTAGGAACATGGGGCTAGGAATATGGGGCTAGGCAAGTAGGTCCTGACATTAAGATGAGAGTGACCAGCCTCACTCATCCCTGAGTGGCAATATATAAGCAATAAACCCTAACCACCCCTTGGATATAAACCTACACAGGCTCAATCCAAATGGAGCACCTTAATTACTCACTAAACCACCAGGCACCATAATTTGGTTATATGGTTACCACCCAGCAGAGTAAATGGTTTCCTAGTGTACAAGAAACCATTTGGTTTGTCACTCAGTGTAGAGTCACCCACAGGCAGAAGGAAGAGGAAAGAATGAAGGAAAGAAAGATAGAAGAGGAGGTGTAAAGTCACCCATAGGCAGAAGAAAGAGGAAAGCATGAAGGTAAGAAAGACACAAGAGGAAGGATGGAAGAGAGGAAAGGAGAGACACCCAAAGCAGCACTACATCAAGTGAGTGGATGGTGGGCACCCCCACCTACACAGAAGAAAGAGGAAAGAATGAAGGAAAGAAAGACAGAAGAGGAAGGATGCAAAAGAGGAAAGGGCAGACACCCAAAGCAGCACTACATCAAGTGAGTGGATGGTGAATGCCCCCACCTACCACACAGGTTTTGTACAGTACATATTGATTTAAAGCGGCATGTACTCCCACCTTAGTATATGTAATGCTGTAAGTCCTTCATCCCATGTGTCTCTCCTAAGCTGAATAAAATCCTCAAGCATTTGCCACAGACAACTACAGATGTCCTAAGGCAGAAGGGGTTAAATGCTGCCAAACACTGTTGCATCCACACAGATATTAAAGCTCTATCACCAGATAATGAATTACTGTTTTCCTCACATACAACACAACTCCTAGAAATACATGAATGAAAAATAGCCTCAGATGCTGAATTTACATCCTATCACTTCCAATTTAGTCCTAAATTAAGGTCAGGATGATGAAATATAAGTAAAGACAGTGAACTACAATTGTATATGTTTGTGTATGTCAAATAATTCTGAAATCTCTTGAAGCAAAAACCAAGGGGCTGACTCACATGAAAATAATGTTTTCAAGGGTAAGTTCTATGTAGTCTGAAACACAGCTTCAGAAGAGGGAGAAAAGGAAGAGAAGTCCCCCAAACCTAACACTACCCACTTCAGGATGTAGGGTCCTAAGCTATGGCTACTCTACTCTAAAATATGTAGGAGCAGATGACTAGTTTACTTCCCTGGTGACATTATAGTCAATACACCTCAAGCTGCAACTTATGAGCTTCAGAATTATCCGTGGAAGACACATGGCACTATTTAAGACAGGTGCTTTGACCACTTCACTACAAGACCATCATTATTACTTTATTCATGCAATCTCCACAGAATTAGTGTATATACAGTTACACAAAGCTCATCAAACTGGAGGAGTAAGATTTAGCTTGTATTACCTCCTTAAGTACTAGAGGGCCTTTTAAAATTCTGATCATCCACTAATAGCCTGAAAAAATGCAAGACATCATACTAATAGGGTTAACCACTGAACCAAATGATGCCATTAATTTTATCCAGGCCATCACCAAAGGATTCTTTCGGCTCACAGATGATCTCTTGCAGTGAAAGTTATGTTGTATTTAGCCTTTCCAGTTCAAGGAGTCTACCTTCAACAAATTAACATCACAATGCGCTCTGGCTGAAAAGGAAAAGTATGAACCCACCAGACATCTTGTGTGTGCATGTGTGTGTGTGTGTGTTTGGGGGGAGGGAGTCAAGGTGTACTGTAGGGCCAAGGCTAGGCCACCAGTCCGGTACATTTAAGGGTAAATGGCCGACATATTTCCCTTGACAGTAGTGCATGCCTGAAAAACGTCCAGTCTCCTCAAGAGAATCAACCAATGCCAAGTTATCCCTCAATCAGAGGCATTCTACCCACCAGACCACAAGGGACCTCAAGGGAAAAATAGAGAGTCCTCATGGGACACCCACCTTCCTGAGTCTGGTGGCCTGGTGCGAGCCTGGACACTAGGGTGAGGGGCGCCTGCATGCCATGTGTAGTACACCTCATCGCCACCTCCACTCTGACCCTCCACTGGCGTGACATCGCCACTGCGCCGTCCACCACGACCCCCACCCCCAGGTGACACCAGGGAATGCTGTGGGGGTGTGAATGAGTTTGATATCACTGAAAATGTTAACTTACTCATAGTCAGGATACTGTGGCATTCTGTTCCAGCAAACACCAAACAATGTCATTCAGTTGAGTGAGTCCCACTAAGCAGAGAAAGAGTGTAATATATTATAACCATATACCTTCTTATGACTGGACGTCTATATTCTATTCCAGCTAATGCTAACAATTTAATTTAGCTGAGGGTACATCACACGAGCTGGGGAAATTTAACTCCAAGGTTTCTGAAGGCATACTGATAACAATCCTCTTTTAAACCTGCCAGTTGCTTCTTTCACAGTCAATAATAATAAAAAAAAAAATTGCACCATCAACACAACAAGGGAACTAAAGGGAACAAGACAACATATGCCACTAGGATGGGGCAATAGCTGTTATAGGGACTGGTGCTGGTAACATGGAACCTCACTTGGTATAATAATGGACAATGGGACCTCAAGCACAAATAAAATATTCTAAGCACAATACTGTGTACACACTCACACCAAGGACAAACATTAATATATTTAGATTACTGTAAAATAAACTTGGTGGCATATCAAACTGTTCCCTGCAACATTTACTTAGACATCTGAGCTACCTTCACATCTAAAAAGTGACCAAGAGATTCTTTATGAATGCTAAGTTTCTTTGCTTTAAATGAAATTTATAAAATCTTATTTTTGCTACCTTCAGATGACCTTTATTAGATTTAGGAAAGGATTTTCAAATGGGAGGAGTTTGATAAAGCTACCAGTAGTTTTCACCACCTTCACCCATTCAAGATGCTTTTCTTAAGTTGAACAAAAATCATCTGAAGGGAGGAAGAATAAACAAAAAAGTGTCCTTGCATAAAATGATTTCAGCATACATCACAAAAGGGACAGCAAACCCTAAATTTTGACAGCAAATTTATGGAATACCTATGGATATCAGATGTGATCAGCCAGCATCCCACATGACAGACTGCAGTCAGCAACAATATAAAAAGGCCAGATATGTTCTAGCTGTGTTATGTGCTTATCAATATCTGAGGCTTGCCTTCCCCCATTGATATCTAAGCTTTAAGCACACACCAAGTAGTCATATGCATTCAGTAATGTGCGTTCTTTAACCAGGGAGCCACAAATATCATTAGAAGGAAAATATCAGAGTTCTGGCAGCATATTGGAACCTAATTACACATTTTGAAAAATACCAATGCTTGAAGATCAAATATAAATGCAGCTTGTTTAGTTCACACACCAATTATCATACTCAAAACTTATTTAACTGTAATATCAGTCTTGATTTAAAAGAGTCAATACTGGGTAAAGTAATAAACTGGGAGGGGGGGGGAAGCAGTGCAGAGTAACAAAATAAATAAATAAAAAAAATATGGAAGTGAGGCTGGTCACTCTCATCTTAAATGTCAGCACCAACTTGCCTAGCCCCGGGCTCCTACACTCCTCATGGGGCAATGTAGGATTGGATGATGGATGGATGGATGGAAGAAAATGGAAGACAAAAAATAAGAAACAAGAATAACAAAATATTAAGCTACACAGACATTAAATTATAGTGAGAGAATAAAATCAGGAGATATGCTATTCAGGCAGTCCTCATTAAATGTCCAGAATGGGTTATTTATCACAGCTGTTTTCACTTATTTGGTGCTGTAAATTACAGGAACAAGTAAATCAGCTTTGCAGCCATCAACAGAATAAAAAGTGGTCAACAGAACATTAAGTAGCAATATCTGTCATTAACTGATGAATTCATAGCAAAGAATTACGTAAAAAGTGAGAGATACTGAGGACTTTGCTATACTGTTCTCAGTAAATCACTATGGCCTAACCAAACAAACTGAGATACTGCCTCTATGAACTATGTATACTTGTGCATCTCAAGCAAAGCTGTCACAACCTCTACACTTCCTCTACATCACAACTGGTGCACATTATAAGCAACATATTACATGCCTAAATGGCAATGAAGCTAAAAATAATTTGCAACAATGCAGTCTGAAAAATACACAGAAAAAAAAAGAAAAAGAAGTAAAGCAAACAAAAGCAGTATTCCATGCATCAAAAAGGAAATGAAAACAATTGCATAATATAAACAGAAAATTAACAATAAGGAGCACACTGGAAAATACATTTTCCATGTGAAAGCACAAAGTACAATACTGAGCTACGGGGTTCTTAAACTACATTTTCAGCAAAAAAGTAAAAAAAATTCAAGTATCAAACACTTTTCTCAAAAAATATGTAGTATGGTCAGACAAAATTTCTACAACTGCCACACAAAACCACCATAACAGCCTTAACATCTATACAGTATTACAAGGGGCAGATACCACCACGAGTTTACGATGCAGTGAGAAAACAAAAAATAATCACCATCACTGTTGTAACTACATCAGTGAGAAAACAACTATCATTCATCTAGGTTTCTACATCACCAATGTCCAATATTTCAAAATGTACTGCAGCTAACCTACTATCAAATGAGAGTATGAGATTTTTAACAGGTATCCAATTGATGGGGAAGTGAAGTTATTTTAAGACCAAGAAATATGATCATGCAATCAACTAAACACTTTGAAACTTTTCAGATTTAGGCCATTATAAACAAAATCAGCTTAGATCTTTAAATAATTATTTTGTCTTGTGCTAACTGGACTGCCAAGTTTCCTAAGTGAATGTGTTTTCTCAGTGCATCAAGGGAAATAATATCCTGTACATATATATGGTACTAGTGTACAGTAGATTACAACACAACTCACTCTCTCAGTCTTCATAGTGACCATCCTCAAATTCAAGTACAGTAGTAATCACATGTGATTATTTTTTTATTATTATTATTTTTAATAACAGCATTTTACGAGTTTCCAAATTTTTTTTTGCCAATCTACTTCACTAAAACTGCTGCTACCTACATTCTCTTCAACCTATCAAACCAATACTTGTAATAATATACCAGTGAATGCCGATGAGGTTGTTGTTGTAGTACAATATACAAAAATACCTATACTGTACAACTTTTTAACTATATATATAGCCAGTAAGTACCATTTAGAAAAAAATAAAAAAAGAAAAAAAGTAGATATCAATTCTCTGCTCCTTCCAAAACACACTGAGTTTCTATACATGAAGAACATAAACTAAAGCCGTTCACTATCCACCCATTTCAAGCATCCACCTGTGGTACTGGTCAATGCCGCAAATGATGATACTATGGATGATACAGTACAACAACTTAGTACAGGTCAAAATAACGTGCACTGTGAAAAACATTTGTGGTGAGAGGCAAGTGTTAAGGCACAATAAAGCAACACAAACCTGTATGGGTGTATGAGTGACATTTAAAACAATGTATGTTATTAATATAATGAAAGGCATCTTGTGCCCTAAGGATATAATAACATACTCATACTGTACTACATAAAAAGAACAGTACAGTGTATCTACATGAAATTAAGAGTATAGTATTATACATAAAAAAAAGTATATATATTACTTCTGCAACATAACAATGAGGGGAAACTAAACAACAGGAAGCTTGCCGGTGAATTCGGAATCTGTGCAACAGACATTAAGTTTCAGTGCACACCTTTAACCCTTTCAATCCAATGACAGATTCTTTTCTATTCCTGTTAATTCCAGATTATTTCAACTTAGAACAGACCTCTCCTTGGCAAATGAAAGCACTAATGTTTTTATGGCCCAAAGCTCAGCTGAATGTGAACCTAGTGGACTGCAGGTTGAAGCTGGCCTTCCCCTGAATTTCATCATCCCCTATAGGAAGTCAAGTGATATTATTTTGTAAAACTAAGGCAGCAGAGCTGCTCATTATATTTGTCGGTGCATGAAGGCATCCCTCTCCAACAATGAAGGCATTGGTGAAGGCCATATATAACTCCAACAGTTCAAAACGTCTCTCCAATATTTAATACATTTATCTGGAAGAGGCAATTCAGTCATCCTTCACTACAGTATTTGCAGGCATTGGGAAACACAAACACCCAGCAATAGCAGATTTCCATGAATATCCTATAATGGAAAACCTTCTAAGCTACAGCCATATTTTGATTATGTGTCTGCCTAAAAACCCTTTGAAGTGCCCCAAACATCACCAGACATCAGACATTTCTTACTTAAAAGCGTATTTTCAGATTATTTAAAACCCACTGTTAAAACATGTCAAAATACACTTTAAACTAGTGTATTCTGATATGGAATACTAACTTGAGAATAATTGTATTACTGAGATAGAAAATACATCACCAGAATGAAAGGGTTAACAGGTAGGTCTCAGTGATACCTTAGACAATGATGGCAAGCAATATGCATGAACCAGACTTGGTCACAAGAAAAATTAACACACATTTCATAAAAAACAAAGCAGCTGAAACAAATAGATTTCAGATACTGTAAGAATACTTGGTGTAAATTTTATAATATAAGTATATTCAAATGAGAATAACTGAGAAAAAGTCTATCATTATCAAAGCCCATCTGCTACCTCATGCCTTCATGTGGAGTTTTATAACTTCTAAGTACCATTTATGTATATAAGACAGTACCACTCTGCTTCATTAGATATTTGAAAAAGCACACACAAATGCCCGAATATTTTGCTCAATCTACAGAAAGACATAAAATGTGACTGTAATTCTGTCAAGGAAAAATGTGCTAGTCAAATTATTATATGCCTTACAATAATTTAGTACACAAATTAAGAATTACAATTTTCTAAAACCTGTAGGTACAGAGCTGTATTGTACAAGACCAAGAACCTTGAACATAAAACTCTGATGGTTTATTCAGTTTTAGATACTGCAGTAACACAATAACCAGTAAGCTAAAGACATATACAAACAAATGACAAAGACTGAAATGAAGCAAAAGATACAAGAATGTATGAAAACGATGAAGTAATACTGAATTTTTTAAATCAATCAAATCATACCAAGTACTTTTGAGAGAGAAAAAAAAATGCCTTTATGGAAAAAAAAAAAAAAATCCTAACTTACAAGGGAAAAAAAAAGCACGCATAAGCTACAGCTCAAGAAGTCAGAAGAAAGCTATGACCGTTTAATGAGCTAGATGGTCAGGAAAATGTAAGATATACAGAAATTCAAGCTCTATTTACTTATTTAAAACAACCGTCTTCATGGGTACACTAAAACGAATTGCATTACTGGTACAGGAAGCTCATAATTCCTTCAATACAGTGATGCCTCTTCCATTTCATTCTTAACAGCCACAGATAATTTTATTCAGCTTAGGAGACACATTTTGAAAAAGAGGGAATAAGCATAACCTCCATTAACATCTCTACTAGTAGAGTACACTACTAAACTGAATATAACCACCTTGTAGCAGAAAGAACATCACAAAAATGGCATATTTGGACAGGACAAGAGTAGTGTTAGCTACAGGAAAAGGTGTGCGACTTGGAAGACTGAAAATTTTCCTGCCTAATTATCCCCTTGAATCTGGGTGAGGTACTTCTCATTCCATTCTTGCCTTCTGATGATCTTATTGAGCTCAGGGCAGACTTTTTGAACTGGAGTTCACTCCCTTTCAACATTGCACAAGAGGTCTTTTCTAAGCTGAATAAAATCATCTGGTACCAGCAAGAATCAGCTAAAAAGGATGTCACCCTGTATCAATGGGCTAAATACAGATGGACAGCAAGAGGGAAGGTGATTATCGTATAAAGTGCCGCAACAATGACACAGCAACACTGCAACTTATACTCACCCTGGATACGGGGACCTTAACTCATATATATAATAGGGGCAACAGTGTAAGCTAAAACGGGCAACAGTTTCAGCTAACCCCTTCACTGCCGTCATGTCCTCATTTTATTCTTGTTACTCCCAGATAATTTATATTTTGCTCAACAAACACCTTTCATAACAAAGTGGTCACAGAAGATCACTGGGACACCCCTGGGTACAATAGGTCTTTCCTGATCTATTTAGTAGTAGCCAGAATAAAACAGAAAAACTGCACAGTGAAGAGTTCATGATGGGTAAGGTACTTAACTAGACACATTCTTGATTCTTAGCTTTACTAGTACTGAAGCCTCAAAATTTTAGAGCAATTAATTGCTGTCACCAACATCAGCACAAGACAGCTAACTGCAGGACAAAGACTTCTATCTTCAATATATGGGACTGAGGCCCACATTCTCATCGGCTTAGGAAGCTTTTCTTGCACATCTTCCCTAATAATTTGTTTTAATAAGGCTCACAAATATTTTCTTTGTATGCTAATTATGCAATAATGCTAATATGAACAAGAAATAAAAACATACAAGAAAATATCAAGGTTCTAAAAACAATAATAATACTAAAAAAAAAAAAAACTAAGGAAAGCTTTCTAAGTTCATGAGAACATACCAAAACCTTGGTTGTGTAGCAAAGATGTCTATACACCTAGATCAATGGATGCTTACATTATGTTTTTACTTCTCTGCAAAGTCTGTTTCATTAGCTGTACATTTTAAAGCTTAAACTATGCCAAGGCTATGTCTCATGCTGCATTTTCTCAGTATACCGGTACATAAAAAAAAAAAAAAAAAAAGTACAGTACACAGTCGGGTCTCACTATATGTTTGTTCAATATATGATAAATCGATGGAAAGATGAAATACCAGTAAACGTTTTACCCAGTTTTTCGACAATGATAGCAAAATTTGCTTATACAGCACGATAATTATTGTGGTGGCTGCGTATAACAGTTCCGTACAAACATGGTGCCTGCCGCACAAGTCAACAGTCAGACATTTAGGCCAATATGGCCCCCCAGTGTTTACAATTGCTTTGATCATCTCCCTTTCATTCCATTTCATGTGTGCAAGGCCAGTGAAACATCAGTGTTACTGCCAAATAACAGTGCAAGTGCATAACAAATTGTGCAATGTGAGATATTAAGTAAAGTGATAACTTTTTGTGTGTGAAATTCTGAAATTTGTGACTTGGAAACCATATCTGACTAGGATGTTGTCCCTAGTGGTATGCATGATGCCACTGAGGGCACCGAGGGCAAGCTCTTCTTCCCCTCTCTCTCTCTCTTTTAAAATATAATGGATAGTGGTTGGTGGGAGCACTCACCATCCACTCACTCAAAGGAGTGCTGCTCTCGGATGCCTGCCCTTTCCTCTCTTGCTTCCTCCTTTCCATCTTTCCTCTTCTGTATTTCCTCTTCCTTCTGTCTGCAGGTCACTCTACACTGAGTGACACACCAAATAGTTTCCTGTACACCAGGAAACCATTTACTATGCTAAGCAGTAACCATATAACCAAATTATAGCACCTGGTGGTTCAGTGGGCAATTAAGGTGCTCCAGTTGGATTGAGCTAGTGCAGTTTTATATCCAAGGGGTGGCTGGGGTTTACTGCTCACGTAATGCCACTCAGGGATAAGTAAGGCAGGTCACCCTCATCTTAAATGTCAGGACCAACTTGCCTAACCCCAGGCACCTATGTGCCACATGGCGCAACACTGGATTAGATGATGAATGAATGAATAAAGGCTAGATAGGGCCCCCTATCTGTCCCCACTGAACCCATCTTGTATAAACCTCGCTATACAATAAATCGCTAGGCAATGGATTTCACTTGATGCATTATCATCCATGCAAAGTATTTGCCACCATATTCTTCAGAATATTTTTCATCATTCTTGGTTGTGCATCCACTTTCCATGTAGCATAAGTCAGGCAGGGTCACATGATAGTACTTCTCCACCCTGTTTTGTTCTGCACCACCTCTCCAGTAGAAATGCCTCTAAATCTATTACTGGCACACACCACCTTGTCCCATGTCTTCCTCAGTCAACCTCTCCATCAACGACATACCTCTACTTTTCTACACCTCCTCACCTAGTCCCCTGGTCTATCCTCTCTCTTTTATGAGTTTGACTCTGGGCATAGACTTCCTGTTCCCAGGGCTCAGTAGTCTTCCTACATACCATACACCTCCACATGTCACCACTCTGGCACTAACACCCACTGTTAATACTGAACACATGCTAGGGCTGCCTCACACAGAACTGGTGTATTGGCATTAACGGGGATATTTGTACACCATGTCGAAGGGTTTTCTGGTAGATCAGTACTCTTCAAGAAATTCAAATCCTCAAACTGCTCCTTGCCCCAGTGGGGATTTGAAACTGGGTCCACTAGGACTGCAGACCACCTCTCTACTGATTCAGCCACAACCTCCCAAATCATCTTTTCTCATCTCATGTGGAGGTGTATGATATGTAGGAAGACTACTGGGTCTTGGTAATGGCCTATGAAGCCTATGCCCAGAGTCGCACACATAGAGACAAAAATAAATAAAATAAAATGTAATAAAGAAAATCATCTCACTGTATCTCATTTCCACCCTTCTATCTTCCTTACTGATACTTTCCACTCATGGCTGTCTTCTCAATTCCTCTGACAATATCCCACCATCCATCTTTACACCACATATCCATCAGATCATTCTCACGTCGTTATATCATTATACAGATGATTCTGTGGTGAAAAAAGCAACAATGGACTACAACTGTGGCTAATGTAAAAAAGATATACAGTACAGTACTGATATCTATCCAATCCAGCATTGCCCCAGTGCAGCAGACTAGGGGTCCATGGCTAGGATATTTAGTTCAGACATTTATGGCATGGATAACCAGTCACATGTCCCACACTACAAAACTGAACAATTGTCACCAACTGCACAATATCCATCCATCTATTTGTATCAGCCTGACTCAATTTCTCAAGTTCATGTGGTATGGTAGGGAGATTAACACCAAGGCCGTATGATTTCTCTGTGGACGGGAATCACAAGATAATGGAACCACTTGTTCCTTTGTTCTACCACATTCTTAAAGAAGCATACAATTCATTTCTCTTGCAAAACATAGTACAAGGCATTGTTTCTGCCATTAGGGAATGAAAAAGATAAAGCTAATGGAACAAAGCTTCATAGGAATGGTGCATATACAAACATACACACAACATCCTACACAACTTGTGCAACTGTGTACCCATTCAACATAAGTACACAGCCAATACAGTACCAAAATGCATGCCTACTTACTAAAAGTGAACAAGGTACTGAAATTACCTGAAAATGAAAACAACAATAATAATAAAAATGACTGCCTGTGACATTATAGTGACTTTGCAGACTAAAAACCAACTCAATCAAGCCCATCCAAGACTGCAGCAGTTTCACTGTCTGACTCTTACCTGTAACTCAAGTCAAAGAAAATCCTTGTACTCATTACCAGTACCAGCATTTCATGATACTTTATATCGTACCTTACATGCCGGGTAATTGGTAACTTTGCAGCAAATGTATCAAATACCAGTTCATGGGTGCAAGAATGTGTCTGTAGCCAAATACTTTAGCCCAAGCATTACCGAGTACATAAAAGAGGCTTGAGGGAATCAACAATGGCTGAAACATGGGGTGAGGGCGGGGGAGTCGGTGGGTTGTCTGAGGAGCGACCCCAACCTGACCTAACCTGACAGGACTTGGAGAGGCGGCCCAGCATCAACTGTCTCTCCCTGCGCTGAGTCTCCCGCTCCCTCCTCCTCCTCTCCTTCTCATCACTCCAGTTCTTTATGTATGGTGTGGATACAGGGAGAGAGGGTGCCAGGTTAGTTGGGGAGGGGGGAGGTGAGGTTAATCGAGGAACTGAAGGTTTACTGAACATCTCCTTGGTACAGAGTAATAGCTGTGGTTTGGTCATGGAAAGTATGGTACATATTGACTGGAAAAAGGCATTATGCTTGTGGAAGAGTGAGGGAAGAGGGTTTAATTGGGGTTGAATATTAATGAAGAGCATTTATATCAGTATTTTGTCTTCTCTTCCTAAGCATCCTAAGTAGTGTGAAGGCATAGTGAGGGAGAGTTAAGAGTTCAGCACAGTGAGGGAGAGTGGAGTTCATTTTGGGAGATATAGTCTGTTACTGAAGGAAGAAAGAACAGAAGTTGTCCATGTCAACAGTGATTAGAAAATGAACAAATGAGGTTATGCTTTAACCTCTTCATTACAGGGATGCTAATTTAATTCTATGTTTGCCAACTTCCAATAACTTTAAGCAGCTTATTGGGAGAGACTCTGGACTAAACAGAAATGGAGGGATGACATGTTGCCTACCATAACTGGTTTAATATAAAATGTCCCTCTAAAGCAGTATGAATTTATTGAGAGATGGCAAGAATAATAACTATAGAAAATGTATCACTGAATGCTATCATCTTGTGACTGAAAATGATACTTCACTAGATTTAAGGAGTTGTTATGAGTTGTTATCGTTTGAGCAAAATAAACTGCTTAAGAGTGGAGAGAATAAAACAAAAAAGTCATCATCACAGAAAGGATGTCTAAGAATCTGAGCCAAGAACAAACTGAGACAGTGAAGTAAAGGCATAGAGAAGCTGATAAGACACAAAGGCAGACTGAAGTCAAGTAATGAAAAGTAGAAAAAGAAAGCTTTGGGAAATGAATATGAGGAAATGCATATGCATATGCTTCACAGACAAGGCCGAATGGCAAGAAAAATATAATTATGAGGGAAGGAAAAACTAGAGAAAAGACAAAGAATCAGTGGTGTGAGTAGAATGAATGGAGATAAAAAAAATAAATAAAATAAAAAATAAGGAAGAAATAATGGGTGGCACAGAGTTGAAGACAAATTATAGACAGAAATTATGAAGGGGTGGGGGTGAATGATTACTGAGCTAAGAGAAAAGCACGAATAAACAAAATCATACAATATTCACAGACAGTACTAGCTGTGGAAACTGAAGAATACAATGTGTACAGTTATAGTAAGAAAGTTTTGTTAGAGTTTGAAAAAGATTTATTTGGACAGGATCAGATTGGATAGGACAGGATATGACAGGACTGGATAGGATAGGACAGGATAATTATTGATATGATAATGTGAGATTATGGTAAAACTGGTTAAAGATTGCTGAATAGTTCATTTTTTCTCATAAACAAAGACAAAGATGACACTAAACATATGACAAGATGTGATATGTTGCGTTCTTGTTCACTGGGTTTCAGCTTGATTAGTTAAAGTTGCTACTGAATACTGAGTGGCAAAGAAATGAAGTTAGCCTATACTCCTGATAGGGCAACACAGGATTGGATGATACAGGCATGGATGGATCATGGATAGACAGGATAACCAAGACTCATACTTTACATAATCATGGTGAATCTAGTACACACTTCTTTATACTAATTGTATTACTGCTACAAGCACTGTATCAATGTGCATATGTTAATTGATATTGTCTGGAAGTGATAAAGTTACATCAGATCTTCTATTGATATACTGGACTGTGGTTTGATTTAAAAAAAAAAAAATGTGAAAGCTTGCCTTTATCACAGTGCAATCTGTGTCAAGACTGATCTTTCACAAATTAGCTCAATTCTGTGAGGCATTACTGCACTAAATCTACTTTCACCATGTACTACTTTATACACAGCCAATGAGCCCAGTGATTAAGAACACGACATTATCAGCAAAGAGCAAATCACATTATAACCCAGTTAAGATGGGTTTAATTTATTAAAAAGAAAAAAAATCACTTCCCCTGTAAGGCTGGGAAATGTATGGGATGAATGAGAAGAGTTCCTCCTGATTACACAGAGG